>JAOYRU010002131.1:0-237500 GCA_026315105.1 Locusta migratoria
CGTCTTATCCTTACGTAAATAAATAACTCTTTCCTTTCATGTTACACACGATCGAATGGCGTATCGTGACGTGTTATTTTTCGTTAAATATGGCACGATTTCTGCCGAAAATTGCGTGTTAGGAGAGAAGCAGAACATAACTTTCCGCGAGCAATTACTTAATTGCGTAAGATCGTCTTATCTTCACGTAAAAAATTAAGAAAAAAATAGGAAAAAAAGGACGTAGTTTTCTGCAATTTCTCCTGCCTCTCGCAGATGTACCCTCGTGTTTGTACCCTTATAAACCCCTCTCCCCCCGAGCGGCAGCGAGCGGCAGTCGAGCAAAGTCGAGACAAGTCGAGACAGAAGGGGAAGGGAAGTAGCAACCGAAAATATTAATTTCAAAACGCTTTCGTGTCCTGCTTGTGTCATACTTGGGTAGCAGCGGCACATTGCAAAAAGACAGTGACCCTTAGAACTAAGTTAGACGTCACTCGGTCAAATACGTAAACATTGCTTGATTTCGCGAGGGTCTGAATACACGCTCCACTGACAGAGGGCGCATCAAACTAATTCGTCTGCAATTGCGGCCTTGTCTGCTAAATGGGCAAATGCGTGTCTTAGGAGAGAAGCGTAAGATAACTTTTCGCCAGAAATGTTATATATAGGCGCCAACGGCCATACCACGTTGGGTACACCGGTTCTCGTTCGATCACCGAAGTTAAGCAACGTTGGGCCTTTTCAGTACTTGGATGGGTGACCGCCTTGGAAAAAAGGGTGCTGTTGGCTTTTAACGTGCGTTCGACACAGTTATTCTTTGCCATCCGCAGTAGAAAGATTTTTTTCCTATTTTTTTATTGGACGTGAAACGGTAAAAACGTCTTATCTTTACGTAAATAAATAACTCTTTCCTTTCATGTTACACACGATCGAATGGCGTATCGTGACGTGTTATTTTTCGTTAAATATGGCACGATTTCTGCCGAAAATTGCGTGTTAGGAGAGAAGCAGAACATAACTTTCCGCGAGCAATTACTTAATTGCGTAAGATCGTCTTATCTTCACGTAAAAAATAAGAAAAAAATAGGAAAAAAAGGACGTAGTTTTCTGCAATTTTCTCCTGCCTCTCGCAGACGTACCCTCGTGTTTGTACCCTTATAAACCCCTCTCCCCCGAGCGGCAGCGAGCGGCAGTCGAGACAAGTCGAGACAGAAGGGGAAGGGAAGTAGCAACCGAAAATATTAATTTCAAAACGCTTTCGTGTCCTGCTTGTGTCATACTTGGGTAGCAGCGGCACATTGCAAAAAGACAGTGACCCTTAGAACTAAGTTAGACGTCACTCGGTCAAATACGTAAACATTGCTTGATTTCGCGAGGGTCTGAATACACGCTCCACTGACAGAGGGCGCATCAAACTAATTCGTCTGCAATTGCGGCCTTGTCTGCTAAATGGGCAAATGCGTGTCTTAGGAGAGAAGCGTAAGATAACTTTTCGCCAGAAATGTTATATATAGGCGCCAACGGCCATACCACGTTGGGTACACCGGTAAATAAATAACTCTTTCCTTTCATGTTACACACGATCGAATGGCGTATCGTGACGTGTTATTTTTCGTTAAATATGGCACGATTTCTGCCGAAAATTGCGTGTTAGGAGAGAAGCAGAACATAACTTTCCGCGAGCAATTACTTAATTGCGTAAGATCGTCTTATCTTCACGTAAAAAATTAAGAAAAAAATAGGAAAAAAGGACGTAGTTTTCTGCAATTTCTCCTGCCTCTCGCAGATGTACCCTCGTGTTTGTACCCTTATAAACCCCTCTCCCCCCGAGCGGCAGCGAGCGGCAGTCGAGCAAAGTCGAGACAAGTCGAGACAGAAGGGGAAGGGAAGTAGCAACCGAAAATATTAATTTCAAAACGCTTTCGTGTCCTGCTTGTGTCATACTTGGGTAGCAGCGGCACATTGCAAAAAGACAGTGACCCTTAGAACTAAGTTAGACGTCACTCGGTCAAATACGTAAACATTGCTTGATTTCGCGAGGGTCTGAATACACGCTCCACTGACAGAGGGCGCATCAAACTAATTCGTCTGCAATTGCGGCCTTGTCTGCTAAATGGGCAAATGCGTGTCTTAGGAGAGAAGCGTAAGATAACTTTTCGCCAGAAATGTTATATATAGGCGCCAACGGCCATACCACGTTGGGTACACCGGTTCTCGTTCGATCACCGAAGTTAAGCAACGTTGGGCCTTTTCAGTACTTGGATGGGTGACCGCCTTGGAAAAAAGGGTGCTGTTGGCTTTTAACGTGCGTTCGACACAGTTATTCTTTGCCATCCGCAGTAGAAAGATTTTTTTCCTATTTTTTTATTGGACGTGAAACGGTAAAAACGTCTTATCTTTACGTAAATAAATAACTCTTTCCTTTCATGTTACACACGATCGAATGGCGTATCGTGACGTGTTATTTTTCGTTAAATATGGCACGATTTCTGCCGAAAATTGCGTGTTAGGAGAGAAGCAGAACATAACTTTCCGCGAGCAATTACTTAATTGCGTAAGATCGTCTTATCTTCACGTAAAAAATTAAGAAAAAAATAGGAAAAAAAGGACGTAGTTTTCTGCAATTTCTCCTGCCTCTCGCAGACGTACCCTCGTGTTTGTACCCTTATAAACCCCTCTCCCCCCGAGCGGCAGCGAGCGGCAGTCGAGACAAGTCGAGACAGAAGGGGAAGGGAAGTAGCAACCGAAAATATTAATTTCAAAACGCTTTCGTGTCCTGCTTGTGTCATACTTGGGTAGCAGCGGCACATTGCAAAAAGACAGTGACCCTTAGAACTAAGTTAGACGTCACTCGGTCAAATACGTAAACATTGCTTGATTTCGCGAGGGTCTGAATACACGCTCCACTGACAGAGGGCGCATCAAACTAATTCGTCTGCAATTGCGGCCTTGTCTGCTAAATGGGCAAATGCGTGTCTTAGGAGAGAAGCGTAAGATAACTTTTCGCCAGAAATGTTATATATAGGCGCCAACGGCCATACCACGTTGGGTACACCGGTAAATAAATAACTCTTTCCTTTCATGTTACACACGATCGAATGGCGTATCGTGACGTGTTATTTTTCGTTAAATATGGCACGATTTCTGCCGAAAATTGCGTGTTAGGAGAGAAGCAGAACATAACTTTCCGCGAGCAATTACTTAATTGCGTAAGATCGTCTTATCTTCACGTAAAAAATTAAGAAAAAAATAGGAAAGTAGTTTTCTGCAATTTCTCCTGCCTCTCGCAGATGTACCCTCGTGTTTGTACCCTTATAAACCCCTCTCCCCCCGAGCGGCAGCGAGCGGCAGTCGAGCAAAGTCGAGACAAGTCGAGACAGAAGGGGGAAGGGAAGTAGCAACCGAAAATATTAATTTCAAAACGCTTTCGTGTCCTGCTTGTGTCATACTTGGGTAGCAGCGGCACATTGCAAAAAGACAGTGACCCTTAGAACTAAGTTAGACGTCACTCGGTCAAATACGTAAACATTGCTTGATTTCGCGAGGGTCTGAATACACGCTCCACTGACAGAGGGCGCATCAAACTAATTCGTCTGCAATTGCGGCCTTGTCTGCTAAATGGGCAAATGCGTGTCTTAGGAGAGAAGCGTAAGATAACTTTTCGCCAGAAATGTTATATATAGGCGCCAACGGCCATACCACGTTGGGTACACCGGTTCTCGTTCGATCACCGAAGTTAAGCAACGTTGGGCCTTTTCAGTACTTGGATGGGTGACCGCCTTGGAAAAAAGGGTGCTGTTGGCTTTTAACGTGCGTTCGACACAGTTATTCTTTGCCATCCGCAGTAGAAAGATTTTTTTTCCTATTTTTTTATTGGACGTGAAACGGTAAAAAAACGTCTTATCTTTACGTAAATAAATAACTCTTTCCTTTCATGTTACACACGATCGAATGGCGTATCGTGACGTGTTATTTTTCGTTAAATATGGCACGATTTCTGCCGAAAATTGCGTGTTAGGAGAGAAGCAGAACATAACTTTCCGCGAGCAATTACTTAATTGCGTAAGATCGTCTTATCTTCACGTAAAAAATTAAGAAAAAAATAGGAAAAAAAGGACGTAGTTTTCTGCAATTTCTCCTGCCTCTCGCAGATGTACCCTCGTGTTTGTACCCTTATAAACCCCTCTCCCCCCGAGCGGCAGCGAGCGGCAGTCGAGACAAGTCGAGACAGAAGGGGAAGGGAAGTAGCAACCGAAAATATTAATTTCAAAACGCTTTCGTGTCCTGCTTGTGTCATACTTGGGTAGCAGCGGCACATTTGCAAAAAGACAGTGACCCTTAGAACTAAGTTAGACGTCACTCGGTCAAATACGTAAACATTGCTTGATTTCGCGAGGGGTCTGAATACACGCTCCACTGACAGAGGGCGCATCAAACTAATTCGTCTGCAATTGCGGCCTTGTCTGCTAAATGGGCAAATGCGTGTCTTAGGAGAGAAGCGTAAGATAACTTTTCGCCAGAAATGTTATATATAGGCGCCAACGGCCATACCACGTTGGGTACACCGGTTCTCGTTCGATCACCGAAGTTAAGCAACGTTGGGCCTTTTCAGTACTTGGATGGGTGACCGCCTTGGAAAAAAGGGTGCTGTTGGCTTTTAACGTGCGTTCGACACAGTTATTCTTTGCCATCCGCAGTAGAAAGATTTTTTTCCTATTTTTTTATTGGACGTGAAACGGTAAAAACGTCTTATCTTTACGTAAATAAATAACTCTTTCCTTTCATGTTACACACGATCGAATGGCGTATCGTGACGTGTTATTTTTCGTTAAATATGGCACGATTTCTGCCGAAAATTGCGTGTTAGGAGAGAAGCAGAACATAACTTTCCGCGAGCAATTACTTAATTGCGTAAGATCGTCTTATCTTCACGTAAAAAATTAAGAAAAAAATAGGAAAAAAAGGACGTAGTTTTCTGCAATTTCTCCTGCCTCTCGCAGATGTACCCTCGTGTTTGTACCCTTATAAACCCCTCTCCCCCCCGAGCGGCAGCGAGCGGCAGTCGAGCAAAGTCGAGACAAGTCGAGACAGAAGGGGAAGGGAAGTAGCAACCGAAAATATTAATTTCAAAACGCTTTCGTGTCCTGCTTGTGTCATACTTGGGTAGCAGCGGCACATTGCAAAAAGACAGTGACCCTTAGAACTAAGTTAGACGTCACTCGGTCAAATACGTAAACATTGCTTGATTTCGCGAGGGTCTGAATACACGCTCCACTGACAGAGGGCGCATCAAACTAATTCGTCTGCAATTGCGGCCTTGTCTGCTAAATGGGCAAATGCGTTGTCTTAGGAGAGAAGCGTAAGATAACTTTTCGCCAGAAATGTTATATATAGGCGCCAACGGCCATACCACGTTGGGTACACCGGTAAATAAATAACTCTTTCCTTTCATGTTACACACGATCGAATGGCGTATCGTGACGTGTTATTTTTCGTTAAATATGGCACGATTTCTGCCGAAAATTGCGTGTTAGGAGAGAAGCAGAACATAACTTTCCGCGAGCAATTACTTAATTGCGTAAGATCGTCTTATCTTCACGTAAAAAATTAAGAAAAAAATAGGAAAAAAAGGACGTAGTTTTCTGCAATTTCTCCTGCCTCTCGCAGACGTACCCTCGTGTTTGTACCCTTATAAACCCCTCTCCCCCCGAGCGGCAGCGAGCGGCAGTCGAGACAAGTCGAGACAGAAGGGGAAGGGAAGTAGCAACCGAAAATATTAATTTCAAAACGCTTTCGTGTCCTGCTTGTGTCATACTTGGGTAGCAGCGGCACATTGCAAAAAGACAGTGACCCTTAGAACTAAGTTAGACGTCACTCGGTCAAATACGTAAACATTGCTTGATTTCGCGAGGGTCTGAATACACGCTCCACTGACAGAGGGCGCATCAAACTAATTCGTCTGCAATTGCGGCCTTGTCTGCTAAATGGGCAAATGCGTGTCTTAGGAGAGAAGCGTAAGATAACTTTTCGCCAGAAATGTTATATATAGGCGCCAACGGCCATACCACGTTGGGTACACCGGTAAATAAATAACTCTTTCCTTTCATGTTACACACGATCGAATGGCGTATCGTGACGTGTTATTTTTCGTTAAATATGGCACGATTTCTGCCGAAAATTGCGTGTTAGGAGAGAAGCAGAACATAACTTTCCGCGAGCAATTACTTAATTGCGTAAGATCGTCTTATCTTCACGTAAAAAATTAAGAAAAAAATAGGAAAAAAAGGACGTAGTTTTCTGCAATTTCTCCTGCCTCTCGCAGATGTACCCTCGTGTTTGTACCCTTATAAACCCCTCTCCCCCCGAGCGGCAGCGAGCGGCAGTCGAGCAAAGTCGAGACAAGTCGAGACAGAAGGGGAAGGGAAGTAGCAACCGAAAATATTAATTTCAAAACGCTTTCGTGTCCTGCTTGTGTCATACTTGGGTAGCAGCGGCACATTGCAAAAAGACAGTGACCCTTAGAACTAAGTTAGACGTCACTCGGTCAAATACGTAAACATTGCTTGATTTCGCGAGGGTCTGAATACACGCTCCACTGACAGAGGGCGCATCAAACTAATTCGTCTGCAATTGCGGCCTTGTCTGCTAAATGGGCAAATGCGTGTCTTAGGAGAGAAGCGTAAGATAACTTTTCGCCAGAAATGTTATATATAGGCGCCAACGGCCATACCACGTTGGGTACACCGGTTCTCGTTCGATCACCGAAGTTAAGCAACGTTGGGCCTTTTCAGTACTTGGATGGGTGACCGCCTTGGAAAAAAGGGTGCTGTTGGCTTTTAACGTGCGTTCGACACAGTTATTCTTTGCCATCCGCAGTAGAAAGATTTTTTTCCTATTTTTTTATTGGACGTGAAACGGTAAAAACGTCTTATCTTTACGTAAATAAATAACTCTTTCCTTTCATGTTACACACGATCGAATGGCGTATCGTGACGTGTTATTTTTCGTTAAATATGGCACGATTTCTGCCGAAAATTGCGTGTTAGGAGAGAAGCAGAACATAACTTTCCGCGAGCAATTACTTAATTGCGTAAGATCGTCTTATCTTCACGTAAAAAATTAAGAAAAAAATAGGAAAAAAAGGACGTAGTTTTCTGCAATTTCTCCTGCCTCTCGCAGACGTACCCTCGTGTTTGTACCCTTATAAACCCCTCTCCCCCCGAGCGGCAGCGAGCGGCAGTCGAGACAAGTCGAGACAGAAGGGGAAGGGAAGTAGCAACCGAAAATATTAATTTCAAAACGCTTTCGTGTCCTGCTTGTGTCATACTTGGGTAGCAGCGGCACATTGCAAAAAGACAGTGACCCTTAGAACTAAGTTAGACGTCACTCGGTCAAATACGTAAACATTGCTTGATTTCGCGAGGGTCTGAATACACGCTCCACTGACAGAGGGCGCATCAAACTAATTCGTCTGCAATTGCGGCCTTGTCTGCTAAATGGGCAAATGCGTGTCTTAGGAGAGAAGCGTAAGATAACTTTTCGCCAGAAATGTTATATATAGGCGCCAACGGCCATACCACGTTGGGTACACCGGTAAATAAATAACTCTTTCCTTTCATGTTACACACGATCGAATGGCGTATCGTGACGTGTTATTTTTCGTTAAATATGGCACGATTTCTGCCGAAAATTGCGTGTTAGGAGAGAAGCAGAACATAACTTTCCGCGAGCAATTACTTAATTGCGTAAGATCGTCTTATCTTCACGTAAAAAATTAAGAAAAAAATAGGAAAAAAAGGACGTAGTTTTCTGCAATTTCTCCTGCCTCTCGCAGATGTACCCTCGTGTTTGTACCCTTATAAACCCCTCTCCCCCCGAGCGGCAGCGAGCGGCAGTCGAGCAAAGTCGAGACAAGTCGAGACAGAAGGGGAAGGGAAGTAGCAACCGAAAATATTAATTTCAAAACGCTTTCGTGTCCTGCTTGTGTCATACTTGGGTAGCAGCGGCACATTGCAAAAAGACAGTGACCCTTAGAACTAAGTTAGACGTCACTCGGTCAAATACGTAAACATTGCTTGATTTCGCGAGGGTCTGAATACACGCTCCACTGACAGAGGGCGCATCAAACTAATTCGTCTGCAATTGCGGCCTTGTCTGCTAAATGGGCAAATGCGTGTCTTAGGAGAGAAGCGTAAGATAACTTTTCGCCAGAAATGTTATATATAGGCGCCAACGGCCATACCACGTTGGGTACACCGGTTCTCGTTCGATCACCGAAGTTAAGCAACGTTGGGCCTTTTCAGTACTTGGATGGGTGACCGCCTTGGAAAAAAGGGTGCTGTTGGCTTTTAACGTGCGTTCGACACAGTTATTCTTTGCCATCCGCAGTAGAAAGATTTTTTTCCTATTTTTTTATTGGACGTGAAACGGTAAAAACGTCTTATCTTTACGTAAATAAATAACTCTTTCCTTTCATGTTACACACGATCGAATGGCGTATCGTGACGTGTTATTTTTCGTTAAATATGGCACGATTTCTGCCGAAAATTGCGTGTTAGGAGAGAAGCAGAACATAACTTTCCGCGAGCAATTACTTAATTGCGTAAGATCGTCTTATCTTCACGTAAAAAATTAAGAAAAAAATAGGAAAAAAAGGACGTAGTTTTCTGCAATTTCTCCTGCCTCTCGCAGATGTACCCTCGTGTTTGTACCCTTATAAACCCCTCTCCCCCCGAGCGGCAGCGAGCGGCAGTCGAGACAAGTCGAGACAGAAGGGGAAGGGAAGTAGCAACCGAAAATATTAATTTCAAAACGCTTTCGTGTCCTGCTTGTGTCATACTTGGGTAGCAGCGGCACATTGCAAAAAGACAGTGACCCTTAGAACTAAGTTAGACGTCACTCGGTCAAATACGTAAACATTGCTTGATTTCGCGAGGGTCTGAATACACGCTCCACTGACAGAGGGCGCATCAAACTAATTCGTCTGCAATTGCGGCCTTGTCTGCTAAATGGGCAAATGCGTGTCTTAGGAGAGAAGCGTAAGATAACTTTTCGCCAGAAATGTTATATATAGGCGCCAACGGCCATACCACGTTGGGTACACCGGTTCTCGTTCGATCACCGAAGTTAAGCAACGTTGGGCCTTTTCAGTACTTGGATGGGTGACCGCCTTGGAAAAAAGGGTGCTGTTGGCTTTTAACGTGCGTTCGACACAGTTATTCTTTGCCATCCGCAGTAGAAAGATTTTTTTCCTATTTTTTTATTGGACGTGAAACGGTAAAAACGTCTTATCTTTACGTAAATAAATAACTCTTTCCTTTCATGTTACACACGATCGAATGGCGTATCGTGACGTGTTATTTTTCGTTAAATATGGCACGATTTCTGCCGAAAATTGCGTGTTAGGAGAGAAGCAGAACATAACTTTCCGCGAGCAATTACTTAATTGCGTAAGATCGTCTTATCTTCACGTAAAAAATTAAGAAAAAAATAGGAAAAAAAGGACGTAGTTTTCTGCAATTTCTCCTGCCTCTCGCAGATGTACCCTCGTGTTTGTACCCTTATAAACCCCTCTCCCCCCGAGCGGCAGCGAGCGGCAGTCGAGCAAAGTCGAGACAAGTCGAGACAGAAGGGGAAGGGAAGTAGCAACCGAAAATATTAATTTCAAAACGCTTTCGTGTCCTGCTTGTGTCATACTTGGGTAGCAGCGGCACATTGCAAAAAGACAGTGACCCTTAGAACTAAGTTAGACGTCACTCGGTCAAATACGTAAACATTGCTTGATTTCGCGAGGGTCTGAATACACGCTCCACTGACAGAGGGCGCATCAAACTAATTCGTCTGCAATTGCGGCCTTGTCTGCTAAATGGGCAAATGCGTGTCTTAGGAGAGAAGCGTAAGATAACTTTTCGCCAGAAATGTTATATATAGGCGCCAACGGCCATACCACGTTGGGTACACCGGTTCTCGTTCGATCACCGAAGTTAAGCAACGTTGGGCCTTTTCAGTACTTGGATGGGTGACCGCCTTGGAAAAAAGGGTGCTGTTGGCTTTTAACGTGCGTTCGACACAGTTATTCTTTGCCATCCGCAGTAGAAAGATTTTTTTCCTATTTTTTTATTGGACGTGAAACGGTAAAAACGTCTTATCTTTACGTAAATAAATAACTCTTTCCTTTCATGTTACACACGATCGAATGGCGTATCGTGACGTGTTATTTTTCGTTAAATATGGCACGATTTCTGCCGAAAATTGCGTGTTAGGAGAGAAGCAGAACATAACTTTCCGCGAGCAATTACTTAATTGCGTAAGATCGTCTTATCTTCACGTAAAAAATTAAGAAAAAAATAGGAAAAAAAGGACGTAGTTTTCTGCAATTTCTCCTGCCTCTCGCAGACGTACCCTCGTGTTTGTACCCTTATAAACCCCTCTCCCCCCGAGCGGCAGCGAGCGGCAGTCGAGACAAGTCGAGACAGAAGGGGAAGGGAAGTAGCAACCGAAAATATTAATTTCAAAACGCTTTCGTGTCCTGCTTGTGTCATACTTGGGTAGCAGCGGCACATTGCAAAAAGACAGTGACCCTTAGAACTAAGTTAGACGTCACTCGGTCAAATACGTAAACATTGCTTGATTTCGCGAGGGTCTGAATACACGCTCCACTGACAGAGGGCGCATCAAACTAATTCGTCTGCAATTGCGGCCTTGTCTGCTAAATGGGCAAATGCGTGTCTTAGGAGAGAAGCGTAAGATAACTTTTCGCCAGAAATGTTATATATAGGCGCCAACGGCCATACCACGTTGGGTACACCGGTAAATAAATAACTCTTTCCTTTCATGTTACACACGATCGAATGGCGTATCGTGACGTGTTATTTTTCGTTAAATATGGCACGATTTCTGCCGAAAATTGCGTGTTAGGAGAGAAGCAGAACATAACTTTCCGCGAGCAATTACTTAATTGCGTAAGATCGTCTTATCTTCACGTAAAAAATTAAGAAAAAAATAGGAAAAAAAGGACGTAGTTTTCTGCAATTTCTCCTGCCTCTCGCAGATGTACCCTCGTGTTTGTACCCTTATAAACCCCTCTCCCCCCGAGCGGCAGCGAGCGGCAGTCGAGCAAAGTCGAGACAAGTCGAGACAGAAGGGGAAGGGAAGTAGCAACCGAAAATATTAATTTCAAAACGCTTTCGTGTCCTGCTTGTGTCATACTTGGGTAGCAGCGGCACATTGCAAAAAGACAGTGACCCTTAGAACTAAGTTAGACGTCACTCGGTCAAATACGTAAACATTGCTTGATTTCGCGAGGGTCTGAATACACGCTCCACTGACAGAGGGCGCATCAAACTAATTCGTCTGCAATTGCGGCCTTGTCTGCTAAATGGGCAAATGCGTGTCTTAGGAGAGAAGCGTAAGATAACTTTTCGCCAGAAATGTTATATATAGGCGCCAACGGCCATACCACGTTGGGTACACCGGTTCTCGTTCGATCACCGAAGTTAAGCAACGTTGGGCCTTTTCAGTACTTGGATGGGTGACCGCCTTGGAAAAAAGGGTGCTGTTGGCTTTTAACGTGCGTTCGACACAGTTATTCTTTGCCATCCGCAGTAGAAAGATTTTTTTCCTATTTTTTTATTGGACGTGAAACGGTAAAAACGTCTTATCTTTACGTAAATAAATAACTCTTTCCTTTCATGTTACACACGATCGAATGGCGTATCGTGACGTGTTATTTTTCGTTAAATATGGCACGATTTCTGCCGAAAATTGCGTGTTAGGAGAGAAGCAGAACATAACTTTCCGCGAGCAATTACTTAATTGCGTAAGATCGTCTTATCTTCACGTAAAAAATTAAGAAAAAAATAGGAAAAAAAGGACGTAGTTTTCTGCAATTTCTCCTGCCTCTCGCAGATGTACCCTCGTGTTTGTACCCTTATAAACCCCTCTCCCCCCGAGCGGCAGCGAGCGGCAGTCGAGACAAGTCGAGACAGAAGGGGAAGGGAAGTAGCAACCGAAAATATTAATTTCAAAACGCTTTCGTGTCCTGCTTGTGTCATACTTGGGTAGCAGCGGCACATTGCAAAAAGACAGTGACCCTTAGAACTAAGTTAGACGTCACTCGGTCAAATACGTAAACATTGCTTGATTTCGCGAGGGTCTGAATACACGCTCCACTGACAGAGGGCGCATCAAACTAATTCGTCTGCAATTGCGGCCTTGTCTGCTAAATGGGCAAATGCGTGTCTTAGGAGAGAAGCGTAAGATAACTTTTCGCCAGAAATGTTATATATAGGCGCCAACGGCCATACCACGTTGGGTACACCGGTTCTCGTTCGATCACCGAAGTTAAGCAACGTTGGGCCTTTTCAGTACTTGGATGGGTGACCGCCTTGGAAAAAAGGGTGCTGTTGGCTTTTAACGTGCGTTCGACACAGTTATTCTTTGCCATCCGCAGTAGAAAGATTTTTTTCCTATTTTTTTATTGGACGTGAAACGGTAAAAACGTCTTATCTTTACGTAAATAAATAACTCTTTCCTTTCATGTTACACACGATCGAATGGCGTATCGTGACGTGTTATTTTTCGTTAAATATGGCACGATTTCTGCCGAAAATTGCGTGTTAGGAGAGAAGCAGAACATAACTTTCCGCGAGCAATTACTTAATTGCGTAAGATCGTCTTATCTTCACGTAAAAAATTAAGAAAAAAATAGGAAAAAAAGGACGTAGTTTTCTGCAATTTCTCCTGCCTCTCGCAGATGTACCCTCGTGTTTGTACCCTTATAAACCCCTCTCCCCCCGAGCGGCAGCGAGCGGCAGTCGAGCAAAGTCGAGACAAGTCGAGACAGAAGGGGAAGGGAAGTAGCAACCGAAAATATTAATTTCAAAACGCTTTCGTGTCCTGCTTGTGTCATACTTGGGTAGCAGCGGCACATTGCAAAAAGACAGTGACCCTTAGAACTAAGTTAGACGTCACTCGGTCAAATACGTAAACATTGCTTGATTTCGCGAGGGTCTGAATACACGCTCCACTGACAGAGGGCGCATCAAACTAATTCGTCTGCAATTGCGGCCTTGTCTGCTAAATGGGCAAATGCGTGTCTTAGGAGAGAAGCGTAAGATAACTTTTCGCCAGAAATGTTATATATAGGCGCCAACGGCCATACCACGTTGGGTACACCGGTAAATAAATAACTCTTTCCTTTCATGTTACACACGATCGAATGGCGTATCGTGACGTGTTATTTTTCGTTAAATATGGCACGATTTCTGCCGAAAATTGCGTGTTAGGAGAGAAGCAGAACATAACTTTCCGCGAGCAATTACTTAATTGCGTAAGATCGTCTTATCTTCACGTAAAAAATTAAGAAAAAAATAGGAAAAAAAGGACGTAGTTTTCTGCAATTTCTCCTGCCTCTCGCAGATGTACCCTCGTGTTTGTACCCTTATAAACCCCTCTCCCCCCGAGCGGCAGCGAGCGGCAGTCGAGCAAAGTCGAGACAAGTCGAGACAGAAGGGGAAGGGAAGTAGCAACCGAAAATATTAATTTCAAAACGCTTTCGTGTCCTGCTTGTGTCATACTTGGGTAGCAGCGGCACATTGCAAAAAGACAGTGACCCTTAGAACTAAGTTAGACGTCACTCGGTCAAATACGTAAACATTGCTTGATTTCGCGAGGGTCTGAATACACGCTCCACTGACAGAGGGCGCATCAAACTAATTCGTCTGCAATTGCGGCCTTGTCTGCTAAATGGGCAAATGCGTGTCTTAGGAGAGAAGCGTAAGATAACTTTTCGCCAGAAATGTTATATATAGGCGCCAACGGCCATACCACGTTGGGTACACCGGTTCTCGTTCGATCACCGAAGTTAAGCAACGTTGGGCCTTTTCAGTACTTGGATGGGTGACCGCCTTGGAAAAAAGGGTGCTGTTGGCTTTTAACGTGCGTTCGACACAGTTATTCTTTGCCATCCGCAGTAGAAAGATTTTTTTCCTATTTTTTTATTGGACGTGAAACGGTAAAAACGTCTTATCTTTACGTAAATAAATAACTCTTTCCTTTCATGTTACACACGATCGAATGGCGTATCGTGACGTGTTATTTTTCGTTAAATATGGCACGATTTCTGCCGAAAATTGCGTGTTAGGAGAGAAGCAGAACATAACTTTCCGCGAGCAATTACTTAATTGCGTAAGATCGTCTTATCTTCACGTAAAAAATTAAGAAAAAAATAGGAAAAAAAGGACGTAGTTTTCTGCAATTTCTCCTGCCTCTCGCAGATGTACCCTCGTGTTTGTACCCTTATAAACCCCTCTCCCCCCGAGCGGCAGCGAGCGGCAGTCGAGCAAAGTCGAGACAAGTCGAGACAGAAGGGGAAGGGAAGTAGCAACCGAAAATATTAATTTCAAAACGCTTTCGTGTCCTGCTTGTGTCATACTTGGGTAGCAGCGGCACATTGCAAAAAGACAGTGACCCTTAGAACTAAGTTAGACGTCACTCGGTCAAATACGTAAACATTGCTTGATTTCGCGAGGGTCTGAATACACGCTCCACTGACAGAGGGCGCATCAAACTAATTCGTCTGCAATTGCGGCCTTGTCTGCTAAATGGGCAAATGCGTGTCTTAGGAGAGAAGCGTAAGATAACTTTTCGCCAGAAATGTTATATATAGGCGCCAACGGCCATACCACGTTGGGTACACCGGTAAATAAATAACTCTTTCCTTTCATGTTACACACGATCGAATGGCGTATCGTGACGTGTTATTTTTCGTTAAATATGGCACGATTTCTGCCGAAAATTGCGTGTTAGGAGAGAAGCAGAACATAACTTTCCGCGAGCAATTACTTAATTGCGTAAGATCGTCTTATCTTCACGTAAAAAATTAAGAAAAAAATAGGAAAAAAAGGACGTAGTTTTCTGCAATTTCTCCTGCCTCTCGCAGATGTACCCTCGTGTTTGTACCCTTATAAACCCCTCTCCCCCCGAGCGGCAGCGAGCGGCAGTCGAGCAAAGTCGAGACAAGTCGAGACAGAAGGGGAAGGGAAGTAGCAACCGAAAATATTAATTTCAAAACGCTTTCGTGTCCTGCTTGTGTCATACTTGGGTAGCAGCGGCACATTGCAAAAAGACAGTGACCCTTAGAACTAAGTTAGACGTCACTCGGTCAAATACGTAAACATTGCTTGATTTCGCGAGGGTCTGAATACACGCTCCACTGACAGAGGGCGCATCAAACTAATTCGTCTGCAATTGCGGCCTTGTCTGCTAAATGGGCAAATGCGTGTCTTAGGAGAGAAGCGTAAGATAACTTTTCGCCAGAAATGTTATATATAGGCGCCAACGGCCATACCACGTTGGGTACACCGGTTCTCGTTCGATCACCGAAGTTAAGCAACGTTGGGCCTTTTCAGTACTTGGATGGGTGACCGCCTTGGAAAGAAGGGTGCTGTTGGCTTTTAACGTGCGTTCGACACAGTTATTCTTTGCCATCCGCAGTAGAAAGATTTTTTTCCTATTTTTTTATTGGACGTGAAACGGTAAAAACGTCTTATCTTTACGTAAATAAATAACTCTTTCCTTTCATGTTACACACGATCGAATGGCGTATCGTGACGTGTTATTTTTCGTTAAATATGGCACGATTTCTGCCGAAAATTGCGTGTTAGGAGAGAAGCAGAACATAACTTTCCGCGAGCAATTACTTAATTGCGTAAGATCGTCTTATCTTCACGTAAAAAATTAAGAAAAAAATAGGAAAAAAAGGACGTAGTTTTCTGCAATTTCTCCTGCCTCTCGCAGATGTACCCTCGTGTTTGTACCCTTATAAACCCCTCTCCCCCCGAGCGGCAGCGAGCGGCAGTCGAGACAAGTCGAGACAGAAGGGGAAGGGAAGTAGCAACCGAAAATATTAATTTCAAAACGCTTTCGTGTCCTGCTTGTGTCATACTTGGGTAGCAGCGGCACATTGCAAAAAGACAGTGACCCTTAGAACTAAGTTAGACGTCACTCGGTCAAATACGTAAACATTGCTTGATTTCGCGAGGGTCTGAATACACGCTCCACTGACAGAGGGCGCATCAAACTAATTCGTCTGCAATTGCGGCCTTGTCTGCTAAATGGGCAAATGCGTGTCTTAGGAGAGAAGCGTAAGATAACTTTTCGCCAGAAATGTTATATATAGGCGCCAACGGCCATACCACGTTGGGTACACCGGTAAATAAATAACTCTTTCCTTTCATGTTACACACGATCGAATGGCGTATCGTGACGTGTTATTTTTCGTTAAATATGGCACGATTTCTGCCGAAAATTGCGTGTTAGGAGAGAAGCAGAACATAACTTTCCGCGAGCAATTACTTAATTGCGTAAGATCGTCTTATCTTCACGTAAAAAATTAAGAAAAAAATAGGAAAAAAAGGACGTAGTTTTCTGCAATTTCTCCTGCCTCTCGCAGATGTACCCTCGTGTTTGTACCCTTATAAACCCCTCTCCCCCCGAGCGGCAGCGAGCGGCAGTCGAGCAAAGTCGAGACAAGTCGAGACAGAAGGGGAAGGGAAGTAGCAACCGAAAATATTAATTTCAAAACGCTTTCGTGTCCTGCTTGTGTCATACTTGGGTAGCAGCGGCACATTGCAAAAAGACAGTGACCCTTAGAACTAAGTTAGACGTCACTCGGTCAAATACGTAAACATTGCTTGATTTCGCGAGGGTCTGAATACACGCTCCACTGACAGAGGGCGCATCAAACTAATTCGTCTGCAATTGCGGCCTTGTCTGCTAAATGGGCAAATGCGTGTCTTAGGAGAGAAGCGTAAGATAACTTTTCGCCAGAAATGTTATATATAGGCGCCAACGGCCATACCACGTTGGGTACACCGGTAAATAAATAACTCTTTCCTTTCATGTTACACACGATCGAATGGCGTATCGTGACGTGTTATTTTTCGTTAAATATGGCACGATTTCTGCCGAAAATTGCGTGTTAGGAGAGAAGCAGAACATAACTTTCCGCGAGCAATTACTTAATTGCGTAAGATCGTCTTATCTTCACGTAAAAAATTAAGAAAAAATAGGAAAAAAAGGACGTAGTTTTCTGCAATTTCTCCTGCCTCTCGCAGATGTACCCTCGTGTTTGTACCCTTATAAACCCCTTGACTTGACTTGACTTGACTTGACTTGACTTGACTTGACTTGACTTGACTTGACTTGACTTGACTTGACTTGACTTGACTTGACTTGACTTGACTTGACTTGACTTGACTTGACTTGACTTGACTTGACTTGACTTGACTTGACTTGACTTGACTTGACTTGACTTGACTTGACTTGACTTGACTTGACTTGACTTGACTTGACTTGACTTGACTTGACTTGACTTGACTTGACTTGACTTGACTTGACTTGACTTGACTTGACTTGACTTGACTTGACTTGACTTGACTTGACTTGACTTGACTTGACTTGACTTGACTTGACTTGACTTGACTTGACTTGACTTGACTTGACTTGACTTGACTTGACTTGACTTGACTTGACTTGACTTGACTTGACTTGACTTGACTTGACTTGACTTGACTTGACTTGACTTGACTTGACTTGACTTGACTTCGTTTTTCCCATATCTGCGTTTTTCCCATATCTGCATTTTTCCCATATCTGCGTTTTTCCCATATCTGCGTTTTTCCCATATCTGCGTTTTTCCCATATCTGCGATTTTCCCATATCTGCGTTTTTCCCATATCTGCGTTTTTCCCATTTCTGCGTTTTTCAAATTTCTGCGATTTTCCGATATCTGTGATTTTCAAATATCTGTGTTTTTCCCATATCTGCGTTTTTCCCATATCTGCGTTTTTCCCATATCTGTGTTTCTCACATATCTGCGTTTTTCCCATATCTGCGTTTTTCCCATATCTGCGTTTTTCCCATATCTGCGATTTTCCCACATCTGCGTTCTTCCCACATCTGCGTTCTTCCCATTTCTGCTTTTTTCAAATTTCTGCGATTTTCCAATGGATGTGATTTTCAAATATCTGCGTTTTCCCCATATCTGCGTCTTTCCCATATCTGCGTTTTTCCCATATCTGCGTTTTTCCCATATCTGCGTTATTCCCATATCTGTGTTTTTCACTTGTCTGCGTTTTTCCCATATATGCGTTTTTCCCATATCTGTGTTTTTCCCACATCTGCGTTTTTCCCATATCTGCGTTTTTCCCACATCTGCGTTTTTCCCACATCTGCGTTTTTCCCATATCTGCGTTTTTCCCATATCTGCGTTTTTCCCATATCTGCATTTTTCCCATATCTGCGTTTTTCCCATATCTGCGATTTTCCCATATCTGCGTTTTTCCCATATCTGCGTTTTTCCCATATCTGCGTTTTTCCCATATATGCGATTTTCCCATATATGCGTTTTTCCCATATCTGCGTTTTTCCCATATCTGCGTTTTTCCCATATCTGCGTCTTTCAAACATCTGCGTTTTTCCCATACCTGCGTTTTTCCCACATCTGCGTTCTTCCCACATCTGCATTTTTCCCATATATGCGTTTTTCCCACATCTGCGTTTTTCCCATATCTGCGTTTTTCCCATATCTGCGTTTTTGCCATATCTGCGTTTTTCCCATATATGCGTTTTTCCCATATGTGTGTTTTTCTCATATCTGCCTTTTTCCCACATCTGCGTTTTTCCCATTCTGCGTTTTTCCCATACCTGGGTTTTTCCCACATCTGCGTTTTTCCCTCATCTGCGTTTTTCTCACATCTGCGTTTTCTCCATATCTGCGTTTTTCCCATATCTGCGTTTTTCCCATATCTGCCTTCTTCCCACATCTGCGTTTTTCCCATATCTGCGTTTTACCCATATTTGCGTTTTTCCCACATCTGCGTTTTTCCCACATATGCGTTTTTCACATATCTGCGTTTTTCCCATATCTGCGTTTTACCATATCTGTGATATTCCCACATCTGAGTTCTTCCCACATCTGCGTTTTTCCCATATCTGCGTTTTTCCCATTTCTGCGTTTTTCAAATTTATGCGATTTTCCGATATCTGTGATTTTCAAATATCTGTGTTTTTCCCATATCTGCGTTTTTCCCATATCTGCGTTTTTCCCATATCTGTGTTTCTCACATATCTGCGTTTTTCCCATATCTGCGTTTTTCCCATATCTGCGTTTTTCCCATATCTGCGTTTTTCCCATATATGCGTTTTTCCCATATCTGCGTTTTTCCCATATCTGCGTCTTTCAAACATCTGCGTTTTTCCCATATCTGCGTTTTTCCCACATCTGCGTTTTTCCCACATCTGCGTTTTTCCCACATCTGCGATCTTCCCACATCTGCGTTCTTCCCACATCTGCGTTCTTTTCACATCTGCGTTTTTCCCACATCTGCGTTTTTCCAATATCTGCGTTTTTCCCATATCTGCGATTTTCCCACAACTGCGTTCTTCCCACATCTGCGTTCTTCCCATATCTGCGTTTTTCCCATTTCTGCGTTTTTCAAATTTCTGCGATTTTCCAATGGCTGTGATTTTCAAATATCTGCGTATTTCCAATATCTGCCTTTTTCCCATATCTGCGTTTTTCCCATATCTGCGTTTTTCCCATATCTGTGTTTTTCCCATATCTGCGTTTTTCCCATATCTGCGTTTTTCTCATATATGCGTTTTTCCCATATCTGCGTTTTTCCTATATCTGCGTTTATCCCACATCTGCGTTTTCCTACATCTGCGTTCTTCCCACATCTGCGTTCTTCCCACATCTGCGTCTTTCACGTATCTGCGTTTTTCCCATATCTGCGTTTTTCCCACATCTGCGTTCTTCCCACATCTGCATTTTTCCCATATTTGCGTTTTTCCCACATCTGCGTTTTTCCCATATCTGCGTTTTTCCCATATCTGCGTTTTTCCCATATATGCGTTTTTCGCATATGTGTGTTTTTCTCATATCTGCCTTTTTCCCACATCTGCGTTTTACCCATATCTGCGTTTTCCCCATACCTGGGTTTTTCCCACATCTGCGTTTTTCCCACATCTGCGTTTTTCCCACATCTGCGTTTTTTCCATATCTGCGTTTTTCCCATATCTGCGTTTTTCCCATATCTGCCATCTTCCCACATCTGCGTTTTTCCCATATCACCCTTTTTCCCACATCTGCATTTTTCCCGTATCTTCGTTTTTCCCATATCTGCGTTTTTCCCATATCTGCATTTTTCCCGTATCTTCGTTTTTCCCATATCTGCGTTTTTCCCATATCTGCGTTTTTCAAATTGCTGTGATTTTCCAATGGTTGTGATTTTCAAATATCTGCGTTATTCCCATATCTGCATTTTTCCCATATCTGCGTTTTTCCCACATATGCGTTTTTCCCATATCTGCATTTTTCCCGTATCTTCGTTTTTCCCATATCTGCGTTTTAACCATATCTGCGTTTTTCAAATTGCTGCGATTTTCCAATGGTTGTGATTTTCAAATATCTGCGTTATTCCCATATCTGCATTTTTCCCATTTTTGCGTTTTTCCCATTTCTGCGTTTTTCAAATTGCTGCGATTTTCCAATGGTTGTGATTTTCAAATATCTGCGTTATTCCCATACCTGCATTTTTCCCATATCTGCGTTTTTCCCATATATGCATTTTTCCCATATATGCGTTTTTCCCATATATGCGTTTTTCCCATATCTGTGTTATTCCCTTATCTGCGTTTTTTCATATCTGCGTTTTTCCCATATCTGCGTTTTTCCCACATCTGCGTTCTTCCCACATCTGCGTTCTTCCCACATCTGCGTTCTTCCCTATCTCCGTTTTTCCCATTTCTGCGTTTTTCAAATTTCTGCGATTTTCCAATGGCTGTGATTTTCAAATATCTGCGTTTTTCCAATAACTGCGTTTTTCCCATATCTGCGGTTTTCCCATAACTGCGTTTTTCCCATATCTGCGATTTCCCCACATCTGCGTTCTTCCCACATCTGCGTTCTTCCCACATCTGCGTTCTTCCCATATCTGCGTTTTTCCTATTTCTGCGTTTTTCAAATTTCTGCGATATTCCAATGGCTGTGATTTTCAAATATCTGCGTTTTTCCCATAACTGCGTTTTTCCCATATCCGCGTTTTTCCCATATATGCGTTTTTACCATATCTGTGTTTTTCCCATATCTGCGTTTTTCCCATATCTGCGTTCTTCCCATATCTGCGATTTTCCCAATTCTGCGTTTTTCAAATTTCTGCGATTTTCAAATATCTGCGTTTTTCCCATATCTGCGTTTTTCCCATATCTGCGTTTTTCCCATATCTGCGATTTTCCCACATCTGCGTTCTTCCCACCTCTGCGTTCTTCCCATATCTGCGTTTTTCCCATTTCTGCTTTTTTCAAATTTCTGCGATTTTCCAATGGCTGTGATTTTCAAATATCTGCGTTTTTCCCATATCTGCGTATTTCCCATATCTGCGTTTTTCCCATATCTGCGTTATTCCCATATCTGTGTTTTTCACATGTCTGCGTTTTTCCCATATATGCGTTTTTCCCATATCTGTGTTTTTCCCATATCTGCGTTTTTCCCATATCTGCGTTTTTCCCACATCTGCGTTTTTCCCACATCTGCGTTTTTCCCATATCTGCGTTTTTCCCATATCTTCGTTTTTCCCATATCTGCGTTTTTCCCATATCTGCGTTTTTCCCATATCTGTGTTTTTCACATATCTGCGTTTTTCCCATATCTGCGTTTTTCCCATATTTGCGTTTTCCCATATATGCGTTTTTCCCATATATGCGTTTTTCCCATATCTGTGTTTTTCCCATATCTGCGTTTTTCCCATATCTGCGTTTTTCCCATATCTGCGTTTTTCCCATATATGCGTTTTTCCCATATATGCGTTTTTCCCATATCTGCATTTTTCCCGTATCTTCGTTTTTCGCATATCTGCTTTTTTCCCATATCTGCGTTTTTCCCATATTTGCGTTTTTCCCATTTCTGCGTTTTTCAAATTGCTGCGATTTTCCAATGGTTGTGATTTTCAAATATCTACGTTATTCCCATATCTGCATTTTTCCCATATCTGCGTTTTTCCCATATCTGCGTTTTTCTCATATATGCGTTTTTCCCATATCTGCGTTTATCCCATATCTGCGTTTTTCCCACATCTGCGTTTTCCTACATCTGCGTTCTTCCCACATCTGCGTTCTTCCCACATCTGCGTCTTTCACGTATCTGCGTTTTTCCCATATCTGCGTTTTTCCCACATCTGCGTTCTTCCCACATCTGCATTTTTCCCATATTTGCGTTTTTCCCACATCTGCGTTTTTCCCATATCTGCGTTTTTCCCATATCTGCGTTTTTCCCATATATGCGTTTTTCGCATATGTGTGTTTTTCTCATATCTGCCTTTTTCCCACATCTGCGTTTTACCCATATCTGCGTTTTCCCCATACCTGGGTTTTTCCCACATCTGCGTTTTTCCCACATCTGCGTTTTTCCCACATCTGCGTTTTTTCCATATCTGCGTTTTTCCCATATCTGCGTTTTTCCCATATCTGCCATCTTCCCACATCTGCGTTTTTCCCATATCACCCTTTTTCCCACATCTGCATTTTTCCCGTATCTTCGTTTTTCCCATATCTGCGTTTTTCCCATATCTGCATTTTTCCCGTATCTTCGTTTTTCCCATATCTGCGTTTTTCCCATATCTGCGTTTTTCAAATTGCTGTGATTTTCCAATGGTTGTGATTTTCAAATATCTGCGTTATTCCCATATCTGCATTTTTCCCATATCTGCGTTTTTCCCATATCTGTGTTTCTCACATATCTGCGTTTTTCCCATATCTGCGTTTTTCCCATATCTGCGTTTTTCCCATATCTGCGATTTTCCCACATCTGCGTTCTTCCCACATCTGCGTTCTTCCCATTTCTGCTTTTTTCAAATTTCTGCGATTTTCCAATGGATGTGATTTTCAAATATCTGCGTTTTCCCCATATCTGCGTCTTTCCCATATCTGCGTTTTTCCCATATCTGCGTTTTTCCCATATCTGCGTTATTCCCATATCTGTGTTTTTCACTTGTCTGCGTTTTTCCCATATATGCGTTTTTCCCATATCTGTGTTTTTCCCACATCTGCGTTTTTCCCATATCTGCGTTTTTCCCACATCTGCGTTTTTCCCACATCTGCGTTTTTCCCATATCTGCGTTTTTCCCATATCTGCGTTTTTCCCATATCTGCATTTTTCCCATATCTGCGTTTTTCCCATATCTGCGATTTTCCCATATCTGCGTTTTTCCCATATCTGCGTTTTTCCCATATCTGCGTTTTTCCCATATATGCGATTTTCCCATATATGCGTTTTTCCCATATCTGCGTTTTTCCCATATCTGCGTTTTTCCCATATCTGCGTCTTTCAAACATCTGCGTTTTTCCCATACCTGCGTTTTTCCCACATCTGCGTTCTTCCCACATCTGCATTTTTCCCATATATGCGTTTTTCCCACATCTGCGTTTTTCCCATATCTGCGTTTTTCCCATATCTGCGTTTTTGCCACATCTGCGTTTTTCCCATATATGCGTTTTTCCCATATGTGTGTTTTTCTCATATCTGCCTTTTTCCCACATCTGCGTTTTTCCCATTCTGCGTTTTTCCCATACCTGGGTTTTTCCCACATCTGCGTTTTTCCCTCATCTGCGTTTTTCTCACATCTGCGTTTTCTCCATATCTGCGTTTTTCCCATATCTGCGTTTTTCCCATATCTGCCTTCTTCCCACATCTGCGTTTTTCCCATATCTGCGTTTTACCCATATTTGCGTTTTTCCCACATCTGCGTTTTTCCCACATATGCGTTTTTCACATATCTGCGTTTTTCCCATATCTGCGTTTTACCATATCTGTGATATTCCCACATCTGAGTTCTTCCCACATCTGCGTTTTTCCCATATCTGCGTTTTTCCCATTTCTGCGTTTTTCAAATTTCTGCGATTTTCCGATATCTGTGATTTTCAAATATCTGTGTTTTTCCCATATCTGCGTTTTTCCCATATCTGCGTTTTTCCCATATCTGTGTTTCTCACATATCTGCGTTTTTCCCATATCTGCGTTTTTCCCATATCTGCGTTTTTCCCATATCTGCGTTTTTCCCATATATGCGTTTTTCCCATATCTGCGTTTTTCCCATATCTGCGTCTTTCAAACATCTGCGTTTTTCCCATATCTGCGTTTTTCCCACATCTGCGTTTTTCCCACATCTGCGTTTTTCCCACATCTGCGATCTTCCCACATCTGCGTTCTTCCCACATCTGCGTTCTTTTCACATCTGCGTTTTTCCCACATCTGCGTTTTTCCAATATCTGCGTTTTTCCCATATCTGCGATTTTCCCACAACTGCGTTCTTCCCACATCTGCGTTCTTCCCATATCTGCGTTTTTCCCATTTCTGCGTTTTTCAAATTTCTGCGATTTTCCAATGGCTGTGATTTTCAAATATCTGCGTATTTCCAATATCTGCTTTTTCCCATATCTGCGTTTTTCCCATATCTGCGTTTTTCCCATATCTGTGTTTTTCCCATATCTGCGTTTTTCCCATATCTGCGTTTTTCTCATATATGCGTTTTTCCCATATCTGCGTTTTTCCTATATCTGCGTTTATCCCACATCTGCGTTTTCCTACATCTGCGTTCTTCCCACATCTGCGTTCTTCCCACATCTGCGTCTTTCACGTATCTGCGTTTTTCCCATATCTGCGTTTTTCCCACATCTGCGTTCTTCCCACATCTGCATTTTTCCCATATTTGCGTTTTTCCCACATCTGCGTTTTTCCCATATCTGCGTTTTTCCCATATCTGCGTTTTTCCCATATATGCGTTTTTCGCATATGTGTGTTTTTCTCATATCTGCCTTTTTCCCACATCTGCGTTTTACCCATATCTGCGTTTTCCCCATACCTGGGTTTTTCCCACATCTGCGTTTTTCCCACATCTGCGTTCTTCCCACATCTGCATTTTTCCCATATATGCGTTTTTCCCACATCTGCGTTTTTCCCACATCTGCGTTTTTCCCATATCTGCGTTTTTCCCATATCTGCGTTTTTCCCATATCTGCGATTTTCCCACATCTGCGTTCTTCCCACATCTGCGTTCTTCCCATTTCTGCTTTTTTCAAATTTCTGCGATTTTCCAATGGATGTGATTTTCAAATATCTGCGTTTTCCCCATATCTGCGTCTTTCCCATATCTGCGTTTTTCCCATATCTGCGTTTTTCCCATATCTGCGTTATTCCCATATCTGTGTTTTTCACTTGTCTGCGTTTTTCCCATATATGCGTTTTTCCCATATCTGTGTTTTTCCCACATCTGCGTTTTTCCCATATCTGCGTTTTTCCCACATCTGCGTTTTTCCCACATCTGCGTTTTTCCCATATCTGCGTTTTTCCCATATCTGCGTTTTTCCCATATCTGCATTTTTCCCATATCTGCGTTTTTCCCATATCTGCGATTTTCCCATATCTGCGTTTTTCCCATATCTGCGTTTTTCCCATATCTGCGTTTTTCCCATATATGCGATTTTCCCATATATGCGTTTTTCCCATATCTGCGTTTTTCCCATATCTGCGTTTTTCCCATATCTGCGTCTTTCAAACATCTGCGTTTTTCCCATACCTGCGTTTTTCCCACATCTGCGTTCTTCCCACATCTGCATTTTTCCCATATATGCGTTTTTCCCACATCTGCGTTTTTCCCATATCTGCGTTTTTCCCATATCTGCGTTTTTGCCACATCTGCGTTTTTCCCATATATGCGTTTTTCCCATATGTGTGTTTTTCTCATATCTGCCTTTTTCCCACATCTGCGTTTTTCCCATTCTGCGTTTTTCCCATACCTGGGTTTTTCCCACATCTGCGTTTTTCCCTCATCTGCGTTTTTCTCACATCTGCGTTTTCTCCATATCTGCGTTTTTCCCATATCTGCGTTTTTCCCATATCTGCCTTCTTCCCACATCTGCGTTTTTCCCATATCTGCGTTTTACCCATATTTGCGTTTTTCCCACATCTGCGTTTTTCCCACATATGCGTTTTTCACATATCTGCGTTTTTCCCATATCTGCGTTTTACCATATCTGTGATATTCCCACATCTGAGTTCTTCCCACATCTGCGTTTTTCCCATATCTGCGTTTTTCCCATTTCTGCGTTTTTCAAATTTCTGCGATTTTCCGATATCTGTGATTTTCAAATATCTGTGTTTTTCCCATATCTGCGTTTTTCCCATATCTGCGTTTTTCCCATATCTGTGTTTCTCACATATCTGCGTTTTTCCCATATCTGCGTTTTTCCCATATCTGCGTTTTTCCCATATCTGCGTTTTTCCCATATATGCGTTTTTCCCATATCTGCGTTTTTCCCATATCTGCGTCTTTCAAACATCTGCGTTTTTCCCATATCTGCGTTTTTCCCACATCTGCGTTTTTCCCACATCTGCGTTTTTCCCACATCTGCGATCTTCCCACATCTGCGTTCTTCCCACATCTGCGTTCTTTTCACATCTGCGTTTTTCCCACATCTGCGTTTTTCCAATATCTGCGTTTCTCCCATATCTGCGATTTTCCCACAACTGCGTTCTTCCCACATCTGCGTTCTTCCCATATCTGCGTTTTTCCCATTTCTGCGTTTTTCAAATTTCTGCGATTTTCCAATGGCTGTGATTTTCAAATATCTGCGTATTTCCAATATCTGCCTTTTTCCCATATCTGCGTTTTTCCCATATCTGCGTTTTTCCCATATCTGTGTTTTTCCCATATCTGCGTTTTTCCCATATCTGCGTTTTTCTCATATATGCGTTTTTCCCATATCTGCGTTTTTCCTATATCTGCGTTTATCCCACATCTGCGTTTTCCTACATCTGCGTTCTTCCCACATCTGCGTTCTTCCCACATCTGCGTCTTTCACGTATCTGCGTTTTTCCCATATCTGCGTTTTTCCCACATCTGCGTTCTTCCCACATCTGCATTTTTCCCATATTTGCGTTTTTCCCACATCTGCGTTTTTCCCATATCTGCGTTTTTCCCATATCTGCGTTTTTCCCATATATGCGTTTTTCGCATATGTGTGTTTTTCTCATATCTGCCTTTTTCCCACATCTGCGTTTTACCCATATCTTCGTTTTCCCCATACCTGGGTTTTTCCCACATCTGCGTTTTTCCCACATCTGCGTTTTTCCCACATCTGCGTTTTTTCCATATCTGCGTTTTTCCCATATCTGCGTTTTTCCCATATCTGCCATCTTCCCACATCTGCGTTTTTCCCATATCACCCTTTTTCCCACATCTGCATTTTTCCCGTATCTTCGTTTTTCCCATATCTGCGTTTTTCCCATATCTGCATTTTTCCCGTATCTTCGTTTTTCCCATATCTGCGTTTTTCCCATATCTGCGTTTTTCAAATTGCTGTGATTTTCCAATGGTTGTGATTTTCAAATATCTGCGTTATTCCCATATCTGCATTTTTCCCATATCTGCGTTTTTCCCACATATGCGTTTTTCCCATATCTGCATTTTTCCCGTATCTTCGTTTTTCCCATATCTGCGTTTTAACCATATCTGCGTTTTTCAAATTGCTGCGATTTTCCAATGGTTGTGATTTTCAAATATCTGCGTTATTCCCATATCTGCATTTTTCCCATTTTTGCGTTTTTCCCATTTCTGCGTTTTTCAAATTGCTGCGATTTTCCAATGGTTGTGATTTTCAAATATCTGCGTTATTCCCATACCTGCATTTTTCCCATATCTGCGTTTTTCCCATATATGCATTTTTCCCATATATGCGTTTTTCCCATATATGCGTTTTTCCCATATCTGTGTTATTCCCTTATCTGCGTTTTTTCATATCTGCGTTTTTCCCATATCTGCGTTTTTCCCACATCTGCGTTCTTCCCACATCTGCGTTCTTCCCACATCTGCGTTCTTCCCTATCTCCGTTTTTCCCATTTCTGCGTTTTTCAAATTTCTGCGATTTTCCAATGGCTGTGATTTTCAAATATCTGCGTTTTTCCAATAACTGCGTTTTTCCCATATCTGCGGTTTTCCCATAACTGCGTTTTTCCCATATCTGCGATTTCCCCACATCTGCGTTCTTCCCACATCTGCGTTCTTCCCACATCTGCGTTCTTCCCATATCTGCGTTTTTCCTATTTCTGCGTTTTTCAAATTTCTGCGATATTCCAATGGCTGTGATTTTCAAATATCTGCGTTTTTCCCATAACTGCGTTTTTCCCATATCCGCGTTTTTCCCATATATGCGTTTTTACCATATCTGTGTTTTTCCCATAAATGCGTTTTTCCCATATCTGCGTTCTTCCCATATCTGCGATTTTCCCAATTCTGCGTTTTTCAAATTTCTGCGATTTTCAAATATCTGCGTTTTTCCCATATCTGCGTTTTTCCCATATCTGCGTTTTTCCCATATCTGCGATTTTCCCACATCTGCGTTCTTCCCACCTCTGCGTTCTTCCCATATCTGCGTTTTTCCCATTTCTGCTTTTTTCAAATTTCTGCGATTTTTCAATGGCTGTGATTTTCAAATATCTGCGTTTTTCCCATATCTGCGTATTTCCCATATCTGCGTTTTTCCCATATCTGCGTTATTCCCATATCTGTGTTTTTCACATGTCTGCGTTTTTCCCATATATGCGTTTTTCCCATATCTGTGTTTTTCCCATATCTGCGTTTTTCCCATATCTGCGTTTTTCCCACATCTGCGTTTTTCCCACATCTGCGTTTTTCCCATATCTGCGTTTTTCCCATATCTTCGTTTTTCCCATATCTGCGTTTTTCCCATATCTGCGTTTTTCCCATATCTGTGTTTTTCACATATCTGCGTTTTTCCCATATCTGCGTTTTTCCCATATTTGCGTTTTCCCATATATGCGTTTTTCCCATATATGCGTTTTTCCCATATCTGTGTTTTTCCCATATCTGCGTTTTTCCCATATCTGCGTTTTTCCCATATCTGCGTTTTTCCCATATATGCGTTTTTCCCATATATGCGTTTTTCCCATATCTGCATTTTTCCCGTATCTTCGTTTTTCGCATATCTGCTTTTTTCCCATATCTGCGTTTTTCCCATATTTGCGTTTTTCCCATTTCTGCGTTTTTCAAACTGCTGCGATTTTCCAATGGTTGTGATTTTCAAATATCTACGTTATTCCCATATCTGCATTTTTCCCATATCTGCGTTTTTCCCATATCTGCGTTTTTCTCATATATGCGTTTTTCCCATATCTGCGTTTTTCCCATATCTGCGTTTTTCCCACATCTGCGTTTTCCTACATCTGCGTTCTTCCCACATCTGCGTTCTTCCCACATCTGCGTTTTTCACATATCTGCGTTTTTCCCATATCTGCGTTTTTCCCACATCTGCGTTCTTCCCACATCTGCATTTTTCCCATATTTGCGTTTTTCCCACATCTGCGTTTTTCCCATATCTGCGTTTTTCCCATATCTGCGTTTTTCCCATATATGCGTTTTTCGCATATGTGTGTTTTTCTCATATCTGCCTTTTTCCCACATCTGCGTTTTACCCATATCTGCGTTTTCCCCATACCTGGGTTTTTCCCACATCTGCGTTTTTCCTACATCTGCGTTTTTCCCACATCTGCGTTTTTTCCATATCTGCGTTTTTCCCATATCTGCGTTTTTCCCATATCTGCCATCTTCCCACATCTGCGTTTTTCCCATATATGCGTTTTTCCCATATATGCGTTTTTCCCATATCTGCATTTTTCCCGTATCTTCGTTTTTCCCATATCTGCGGTTTTCCCATATCTGCGTTTTTCAAATTGCTGCGATTTTCCAATGGTTGTGATTTTCAAATATCTGCGTTATTCCCATATCTGCATTTTTCCCATATCTGCGTTTTTCCCATATATGCGTTTTTCCCATATCTGCATTTTTCCAGTATCTTCGTTTTTCCCATATCTGCGTTTTTCCCATATCTGCGTTTTTCAAATTGCTGCGATTTTCCAATGGTTGTGATTTTCAAATATCTGCGTTATTCCCATATCTGCATTTTTCCCATATCTGCGTTTTTCCCATATATGCGTTTTTCCCATATCTGCATTTTTCCCGTATCTTCGTTTTTCCCATATCTGCGTTTTTCCCATATCTGCGTTTTTCAAATTGCTGCGATTTTCCAATGGTTGTGATTTTCAAATATCTGCGTTATTCCCATATCTGCATTTTTCCCATTTTTGCGTTTTTCCCATTTCTGCGTTTTTCAAATTGCTGCGATTTTCCAATGGTTGTGATTTTCAAATATCTGCGTTATTCCCATACCTGCATTTTTCCCATATCTTCGTTTTTCCCATATATGCATTTTTCCCATATATGCGTTTTTCCCATATATGCGTTTTTCCCATATCTGTGTTATTCCCTTATCTGCGTTTTTTCATATCTGCGTTTTTCCCATATCTGAGTTTTTCCCACATCTGCGTTCTTCCCACATCTGCGTTCTTCCCACATCTGCGTTCTTCCCTATCTCCGTTTTTCCCATTTCTGCGTTTTTCAAATTTCTGCGATTTTCCAATGGCTGTGATTTTCAAATATCTGCGTTTTTCCAATAACTGCGTTTTTCCCATATCTGCGTTTTTCCCATAACTGCGTTTTTCCCATATCTGCGATTTCCCCACATCTGCGTTCTTCCCACATCTGCGTTCTTCCCACATCTGCGTTCTTCCCATATCTGCGTTTTTCCCATTTCTGCGTTTTTCAAATTTCTGCGATATTCCAATGGCTGTGATTTTCAAATATCTGCGTTTTTCCCATAACTGCGTTTTTCCCATATATGCGTTTTTACCATATCTGTGTTTTTCCCATATCTGCGTTTTTCCCATATCTGCGTTCTTCCCATATCTGCGTTTTTCCCAATTCTGCGTTTTTCAAATTTCTGCGATTTTCAAATATCTGCGTTTTTCCCATATCTGCGTTTTTCCCATATCTGCGTTTTTCCCATATCTGCGATTTTCCCACATCTGCGTTCTTCCCACCTCTGCGTTCTTCCCATATCTGCGTTTTTCCCATTTCTGCTTTTTTTAAATTTCTGCGATTTTCCAATGGCTGTGATTTTCAAATATCTGCGTTTTTCCCATATCTGCGTTTTTCCCATATCTGCGTTTTTCCCATATCTGCGTTATTCCCATATCTGTGTTTTTCACATGTCTGCGTTTTTCCCATATATGCGTTTTTCCCATATCTGTGTTTTTCCCATATCTGCGTTTTTCCCATATCTGCGTTTTTCCCACATCTGCGTTTTTCCCACATCTGCGTTTTTCCCATATCTGCGTTTTCCCATATCTTCGTTTTTCCCATATCTGCGTTTTTCCCATATCTGCGTTTTTCCCATATCTGTGTTTTTCACATATCTGCGTTTTTCCCATATCTGCGTTTTTCCCATATTTGCGTTTTCCCATATATGCGTTTTTCCCATATATGCGTTTTTCCCATATCTGTGTTTTTCCCATATCTGCGTTTTTCCCATATCTGCGTTTTTCCCATATCTGCGTTTTTCCCATATATGCGTTTTTCCCATATATGCGTTTTTCCCATATCTGCATTTTTCCCGTATCTTCGTTTTTCGCATATCTGCTTTTTTCCCATATCTGCGTTTTTCCCATATTTGCGTTTTTCCCATTTCTGCGTTTTTCAAATTGCTGCGATTTTCCAATGGTTGTGATTTTCAAATATCTACGTTATTCCCATATCTGCATTTTTCCCATATCTGCGTTTTTCCCATATCTGCGTTTTTCTCATATATGCGTTTTTCCCATATCTGCGTTTTTCCCATATCTGCGTTTTTCCCACATCTGCGTTTTCCTACATCTGCGTTCTTCCCACATCTGCGTTCTTCCCACATCTGCGTTTTTCACATATCTTCGTTTTTCCCATATCTGCGTTTTTTCCCACATCTGCGTTCTTCCCACATCTGCATTTTTCCCATATTTGCGTTTTTCCCACATCTGCGTTTTTCCCATATCTGCGTTTTTCCCATATCTGCGTTTTTCCCATATATGCGTTTTTCGCATATGTGTGTTTTTCTCATATCTGCCTTTTTCCCACATCTGCGTTTTACCCATATCTGCGTTTTCCCCATACCTGGGTTTTTCCCACATCTGCGTTTTTCCTACATCTGCGTTTTTCCCACATCTGCGTTTTTTCCATATCTGCGTTTTTCCCATATCTGCGTTTTTCCCATATCTGCCATCTTCCCACATCTGCGTTTTTCCCATATATGCGTTTTTCCCATATATGCGTTTTTCCCATATCTGCATTTTTCCCGTATCTTCGTTTTTCCCATATCTGCGTTTTTCCCATATCTGCGTTTTTCAAATTGCTGCGATTTTCCAATGGTTGTGATTTTCAAATATCTGCGTTATTCCCATATCTGCATTTTTCCCATATCTGCGTTTTTCCCATATATGCGTTTTTCCCATATCTGCATTTTTCCCGTATCTTCGTTTTTCCCATATCTGCGTTTTTCCCATATCTGCGTTTTTCAAATTGCTGCGATTTTCCAATGGTTGTGATTTTCAAATATCTGCGTTATTCCCATATCTGCATTTTTCCCATTTTTGCGTTTTTCCCATTTCTGCGTTTTTCAAATTGCTGCGATTTTCCAATGGTTGTGATTTTCAAATATCTGCGTTATTCCCATACCTGCATTTTTCCCATATCTGCGTTTTTCCCATATATGCATTTTTCCCATATATGCGTTTTTCCCATATATGCGTTTTTCCCATATCTGTGTTATTCCCTTATCTGCGTTTTTTCATATCTGCGTTTTTCCCATATCTGCGTTTTTCCCACATCTGCGTTCTTCCCACATCTGCGTTCTTCCCACATCTGCGTTCTTCCCTATCTCCGTTTTTCCCATTTCTGCGTTTTTCAAATTTCTGCGATTTTCCAATGGCTGTGATTTTCAAATATCTGCGTTTTTCCAATAACTGCGTTTTTCCCATATCTGCGGTTTTCCCATAACTGCGTTTTTCCCATATCTGCGATTTCCCCACATCTGCGTTCTTCCCACATCTGCGTTCTTCCCACATCTGCGTTCTTCCCATATCTGCGTTTTTCCTATTTCTGCGTTTTTCAAATTTCTGCGATATTCCAATGGCTGTGATTTTCAAATATCTGCGTTTTTCCCATAACTGCGTTTTTCCCATATCCGCGTTTTTCCCATATATGCGTTTTTACCATATCTGTGTTTTTCCCATATCTGCGTTTTTCCCATATCTGCGTTCTTCCCATATCTGCGATTTTCCCAATTCTGCGTTTTTCAAATTTCTGCGATTTTCAAATATCTGCGTTTTTCCCATATCTGCGTTTTTCCCATATCTGCGTTTTTCCCATATCTGCGATTTTCCCACATCTGCGTTCTTCCCACCTCTGCGTTCTTCCCATATCTGCGTTTTTCCCATTTCTGCTTTTTTCAAATTTCTGCGATTTTCCAATGGCTGTGATTTTCAAATATCTGCGTTTTTCCCATATCTGCGTATTTCCCATATCTGCGTTTTTCCCATATCTGCGTTATTCCCATATCTGTGTTTTTCACATGTCTGCGTTTTTCCCATATATGCGTTTTTCCCATATCTGTGTTTTTCCCATATCTGCGTTTTTCCCATATCTGCGTTTTTCCCACATCTGCGTTTTTCCCACATCTGCGTTTTTCCCATATCTGCGTTTTTCCCATATCTTCGTTTTTCCCATATCTGCGTTTTTCCCATATCTGCGTTTTTCCCATATCTGTGTTTTTCACATATCTGCGTTTTTCCCATATCTGCGTTTTTCCCATATTTGCGTTTTCCCATATATGCGTTTTTCCCATATATGCGTTTTTCCCATATCTGTGTTTTTCCCATATCTGCGTTTTTCCCATATCTGCGTTTTTCCCATATCTGCGTTTTTCCCATATATGCGTTTTTCCCATATATGCGTTTTTCCCATATCTGCATTTTTCCCGTATCTTCGTTTTTCGCATATCTGCTTTTTTCCCATATCTGCGTTTTTCCCATATTTGCGTTTTTCCCATTTCTGCGTTTTTCAAACTGCTGCGATTTTCCAATGGTTGTGATTTTCAAATATCTACGTTATTCCCATATCTGCATTTTTCCCATATCTGCGTTTTTCCCATATCTGCGTTTTTCTCATATATGCGTTTTTCCCATATCTGCGTTTTTCCCATATCTGCGATTTTCCCATATCTGCGTTTTTCCCATATCTGCGTTTTTCCCATTTCTGCGTTTTTCAAATTTCTGCGATTTTCCGATATCTGTGATTTTCAAATATCTGTGTTTTTCCCATATCTGCGTTTTTCCCATATCTGCGTTTTTCCCATATCTGTGTTTCTCACATATCTGCGTTTTTCCCATATCTGCGTTTTTCCCATATCTGCGTTTTTCCCATATCTGCGATTTTCCCACATCTGCGTTCTTCCCACATCTGCGTTCTTCCCATTTCTGCTTTTTTCAAATTTCTGCGATTTTCCAATGGATGTGATTTTCAAATATCTGCGTTTTCCCCATATCTGCGTCTTTCCCATATCTGCGTTTTTCCCATATCTGCGTTTTTCCCATATCTGCGTTATTCCCATATCTGTGTTTTTCACTTGTCTGCGTTTTTCCCATATATGCGTTTTTCCCATATCTGTGTTTTTCCCACATCTGCGTTTTTCCCATATCTGCGTTTTTCCCACATCTGCGTTTTTCCCACATCTGCGTTTTTCCCATATCTGCGTTTTTCCCATATCTGCGTTTTTCCCATATCTGCATTTTTCCCATATCTGCGTTTTTCCCATATCTGCGATTTTCCCATATCTGCGTTTTTCCCATATCTGCGTTTTTCCCATATCTGCGTTTTTCCCATATATGCGATTTTCCCATATATGCGTTTTTCCCATATCTGCGTTTTTCCCATATCTGCGTTTTTCCCATATCTGCGTCTTTCAAACATCTGCGTTTTTCCCATACCTGCGTTTTTCCCACATCTGCGTTCTTCCCACATCTGCATTTTTCCCATATATGCGTTTTTCCCACATCTGCGTTTTTCCCATATCTGCGTTTTTCCCATATCTGCGTTTTTGCCATATCTGCGTTTTTCCCATATATGCGTTTTTCCCATATGTGTGTTTTTCTCATATCTGCCTTTTTCCCACATCTGCGTTTTTCCCATTCTGCGTTTTTCCCATACCTGGGTTTTTCCCACATCTGCGTTTTTCCCTCATCTGCGTTTTTCTCACATCTGCGTTTTCTCCATATCTGCGTTTTTCCCATATCTGCGTTTTTCCCATATCTGCCTTCTTCCCACATCTGCGTTTTTCCCATATCTGCGTTTTACCCATATTTGCGTTTTTCCCACATCTGCGTTTTTCCCACATATGCGTTTTTCACATATCTGCGTTTTTCCCATATCTGCGTTTTACCATATCTGTGATATTCCCACATCTGAGTTCTTCCCACATCTGCGTTTTTCCCATATCTGCGTTTTTCCCATTTCTGCGTTTTTCAAATTTATGCGATTTTCCGATATCTGTGATTTTCAAATATCTGTGTTTTTCCCATATCTGCGTTTTTCCCATATCTGCGTTTTTCCCATATCTGTGTTTCTCACATATCTGCGTTTTTCCCATATCTGCGTTTTTCCCATATCTGCGTTTTTCCCATATCTGCGTTTTTCCCATATATGCGTTTTTCCCATATCTGCGTTTTTCCCATATCTGCGTCTTTCAAACATCTGCGTTTTTCCCATATCTGCGTTTTTCCCACATCTGCGTTTTTCCCACATCTGCGTTTTTCCCACATCTGCGATCTTCCCACATCTGCGTTCTTCCCACATCTGCGTTCTTTTCACATCTGCGTTTTTCCCACATCTGCGTTTTTCCAATATCTGCGTTTTTCCCATATCTGCGATTTTCCCACAACTGCGTTCTTCCCACATCTGCGTTCTTCCCATATCTGCGTTTTTCCCATTTCTGCGTTTTTCAAATTTCTGCGATTTTCCAATGGCTGTGATTTTCAAATATCTGCGTATTTCCAATATCTGCCTTTTTCCCATATCTGCGTTTTTCCCATATCTGCGTTTTTCCCATATCTGTGTTTTTCCCATATCTGCGTTTTTCCCATATCTGCGTTTTTCTCATATATGCGTTTTTCCCATATCTGCGTTTTTCCTATATCTGCGTTTATCCCACATCTGCGTTTTCCTACATCTGCGTTCTTCCCACATCTGCGTTCTTCCCACATCTGCGTCTTTCACGTATCTGCGTTTTTCCCATATCTGCGTTTTTCCCACATCTGCGTTCTTCCCACATCTGCATTTTTCCCATATTTGCGTTTTTCCCACATCTGCGTTTTTCCCATATCTGCGTTTTTCCCATATCTGCGTTTTTCCCATATATGCGTTTTTCGCATATGTGTGTTTTTCTCATATCTGCCTTTTTCCCACATCTGCGTTTTACCCATATCTGCGTTTTCCCCATACCTGGGTTTTTCCCACATCTGCGTTTTTCCCACATCTGCGTTTTTCCCACATCTGCGTTTTTTCCATATCTGCGTTTTTCCCATATCTGCGTTTTTCCCATATCTGCCATCTTCCCACATCTGCGTTTTTCCCATATCACCCTTTTTCCCACATCTGCATTTTTCCCGTATCTTCGTTTTTCCCATATCTGCGTTTTTCCCATATCTGCATTTTTCCCGTATCTTCGTTTTTCCCATATCTGCGTTTTTCCCATATCTGCGTTTTTCAAATTGCTGTGATTTTCCAATGGTTGTGATTTTCAAATATCTGCGTTATTCCCATATCTGCATTTTTCCCATATCTGCGTTTTTCCCACATATGCGTTTTTCCCATATCTGCATTTTTCCCGTATCTTCGTTTTTCCCATATCTGCGTTTTAACCATATCTGCGTTTTTCAAATTGCTGCGATTTTCCAATGGTTGTGATTTTCAAATATCTGCGTTATTCCCATATCTGCATTTTTCCCATTTTTGCGTTTTTCCCATTTCTGCGTTTTTCAAATTGCTGCGATTTTCCAATGGTTGTGATTTTCAAATATCTGCGTTATTCCCATACCTGCATTTTTCCCATATCTGCGTTTTTCCCATATATGCATTTTTCCCATATATGCGTTTTTCCCATATATGCGTTTTTCCCATATCTGTGTTATTCCCTTATCTGCGTTTTTTCATATCTGCGTTTTTCCCATATCTGCGTTTTTCCCACATCTGCGTTCTTCCCACATCTGCGTTCTTCCCACATCTGCGTTCTTCCCTATCTCCGTTTTTCCCATTTCTGCGTTTTTCAAATTTCTGCGATTTTCCAATGGCTGTGATTTTCAAATATCTGCGTTTTTCCAATAACTGCGTTTTTCCCATATCTGCGGTTTTCCCATAACTGCGTTTTTCCCATATCTGCGATTTCCCCACATCTGCGTTCTTCCCACATCTGCGTTCTTCCCACATCTGCGTTCTTCCCATATCTGCGTTTTTCCTATTTCTGCGTTTTTCAAATTTCTGCGATATTCCAATGGCTGTGATTTTCAAATATCTGCGTTTTTCCCATAACTGCGTTTTTCCCATATCCGCGTTTTTCCCATATATGCGTTTTTACCATATCTGTGTTTTTCCCATATCTGCGTTTTTCCCATATCTGCGTTCTTCCCATATCTGCGATTTTCCCAATTCTGCGTTTTTCAAATTTCTGCGATTTTCAAATATCTGCGTTTTTCCCATATCTGCGTTTTTCCCATATCTGCGTTTTTCCCATATCTGCGATTTTCCCACATCTGCGTTCTTCCCACCTCTGCGTTCTTCCCATATCTGCGTTTTTCCCATTTCTGCTTTTTTCAAATTTCTGCGATTTTCCAATGGCTGTGATTTTCAAATATCTGCGTTTTTCCCATATCTGCGTATTTCCCATATCTGCGTTTTTCCCATATCTGCGTTATTCCCATATCTGTGTTTTTCACATGTCTGCGTTTTTCCCATATATGCGTTTTTCCCATATCTGTGTTTTTCCCATATCTGCGTTTTTCCCATATCTGCGTTTTTCCCACATCTGCGTTTTTCCCACATCTGCGTTTTTCCCATATCTGCGTTTTTCCCATATCTTCGTTTTTCCCATATCTGCGTTTTTCCCATATCTGCGTTTTTCCCATATCTGTGTTTTTCACATATCTGCGTTTTTCCCATATCTGCGTTTTTCCCATATTTGCGTTTTCCCATATATGCGTTTTTCCCATATATGCGTTTTTCCCATATCTGTGTTTTTCCCATATCTGCGTTTTTCCCATATCTGCGTTTTTCCCATATCTGCGTTTTTCCCATATATGCGTTTTTCCCATATATGCGTTTTTCCCATATCTGCATTTTTCCCGTATCTTCGTTTTTCGCATATCTGCTTTTTTCCCATATCTGCGTTTTTCCCATATTTGCGTTTTTCCCATTTCTGCGTTTTTCAAATTGCTGCGATTTTCCAATGGTTGTGATTTTCAAATATCTACGTTATTCCCATATCTGCATTTTTCCCATATCTGCGTTTTTCCCATATCTGCGTTTTTCTCATATATGCGTTTTTCCCATATCTGCGTTTATCCCATATCTGCGTTTTTCCCACATCTGCGTTTTCCTACATCTGCGTTCTTCCCACATCTGCGTTCTTCCCACATCTGCGTCTTTCACGTATCTGCGTTTTTCCCATATCTGCGTTTTTCCCACATCTGCGTTCTTCCCACATCTGCATTTTTCCCATATTTGCGTTTTTCCCACATCTGCGTTTTTCCCATATCTGCGTTTTTCCCATATCTGCGTTTTTCCCATATATGCGTTTTTCGCATATGTGTGTTTTTCTCATATCTGCCTTTTTCCCACATCTGCGTTTTACCCATATCTGCGTTTTCCCCATACCTGGGTTTTTCCCACATCTGCGTTTTTCCCACATCTGCGTTTTTCCCACATCTGCGTTTTTTCCATATCTGCGTTTTTCCCATATCTGCGTTTTTCCCATATCTGCCATCTTCCCACATCTGCGTTTTTCCCATATCACCCTTTTTCCCACATCTGCATTTTTCCCGTATCTTCGTTTTTCCCATATCTGCGTTTTTCCCATATCTGCATTTTTCCCGTATCTTCGTTTTTCCCATATCTGCGTTTTTCCCATATCTGCGTTTTTCAAATTGCTGTGATTTTCCAATGGTTGTGATTTTCAAATATCTGCGTTATTCCCATATCTGCATTTTTCCCATATCTGCGTTTTTCCCATATCTGTGTTTCTCACATATCTGCGTTTTTCCCATATCTGCGTTTTTCCCATATCTGCGTTTTTCCCATATCTGCGATTTTCCCACATCTGCGTTCTTCCCACATCTGCGTTCTTCCCATTTCTGCTTTTTTCAAATTTCTGCGATTTTCCAATGGATGTGATTTTCAAATATCTGCGTTTTCCCCATATCTGCGTCTTTCCCATATCTGCGTTTTTCCCATATCTGCGTTTTTCCCATATCTGCGTTATTCCCATATCTGTGTTTTTCACTTGTCTGCGTTTTTCCCATATATGCGTTTTTCCCATATCTGTGTTTTTCCCACATCTGCGTTTTTCCCATATCTGCGTTTTTCCCACATCTGCGTTTTTCCCACATCTGCGTTTTTCCCATATCTGCGTTTTTCCCATATCTGCGTTTTTCCCATATCTGCATTTTTCCCATATCTGCGTTTTTCCCATATCTGCGATTTTCCCATATCTGCGTTTTTCCCATATCTGCGTTTTTCCCATATCTGCGTTTTTCCCATATATGCGATTTTCCCATATATGCGTTTTTCCCATATCTGCGTTTTTCCCATATCTGCGTTTTTCCCATATCTGCGTCTTTCAAACATCTGCGTTTTTCCCATACCTGCGTTTTTCCCACATCTGCGTTCTTCCCACATCTGCATTTTTCCCATATATGCGTTTTTCCCACATCTGCGTTTTTCCCATATCTGCGTTTTTCCCATATCTGCGTTTTTGCCACATCTGCGTTTTTCCCATATATGCGTTTTTCCCATATGTGTGTTTTTCTCATATCTGCCTTTTTCCCACATCTGCGTTTTTCCCATTCTGCGTTTTTCCCATACCTGGGTTTTTCCCACATCTGCGTTTTTCCCTCATCTGCGTTTTTCTCACATCTGCGTTTTCTCCATATCTGCGTTTTTCCCATATCTGCGTTTTTCCCATATCTGCCTTCTTCCCACATCTGCGTTTTTCCCATATCTGCGTTTTACCCATATTTGCGTTTTTCCCACATCTGCGTTTTTCCCACATATGCGTTTTTCACATATCTGCGTTTTTCCCATATCTGCGTTTTACCATATCTGTGATATTCCCACATCTGAGTTCTTCCCACATCTGCGTTTTTCCCATATCTGCGTTTTTCCCATTTCTGCGTTTTTCAAATTTCTGCGATTTTCCGATATCTGTGATTTTCAAATATCTGTGTTTTTCCCATATCTGCGTTTTTCCCATATCTGCGTTTTTCCCATATCTGTGTTTCTCACATATCTGCGTTTTTCCCATATCTGCGTTTTTCCCATATCTGCGTTTTTCCCATATCTGCGTTTTTCCCATATATGCGTTTTTCCCATATCTGCGTTTTTCCCATATCTGCGTCTTTCAAACATCTGCGTTTTTCCCATATCTGCGTTTTTCCCACATCTGCGTTTTTCCCACATCTGCGTTTTTCCCACATCTGCGATCTTCCCACATCTGCGTTCTTCCCACATCTGCGTTCTTTTCACATCTGCGTTTTTCCCACATCTGCGTTTTTCCAATATCTGCGTTTTTCCCATATCTGCGATTTTCCCACAACTGCGTTCTTCCCACATCTGCGTTCTTCCCATATCTGCGTTTTTCCCATTTCTGCGTTTTTCAAATTTCTGCGATTTTCCAATGGCTGTGATTTTCAAATATCTGCGTATTTCCAATATCTGCTTTTTCCCATATCTGCGTTTTTCCCATATCTGCGTTTTTCCCATATCTGTGTTTTTCCCATATCTGCGTTTTTCCCATATCTGCGTTTTTCTCATATATGCGTTTTTCCCATATCTGCGTTTTTCCTATATCTGCGTTTATCCCACATCTGCGTTTTCCTACATCTGCGTTCTTCCCACATCTGCGTTCTTCCCACATCTGCGTCTTTCACGTATCTGCGTTTTTCCCATATCTGCGTTTTTCCCACATCTGCGTTCTTCCCACATCTGCATTTTTCCCATATTTGCGTTTTTCCCACATCTGCGTTTTTCCCATATCTGCGTTTTTCCCATATCTGCGTTTTTCCCATATATGCGTTTTTCGCATATGTGTGTTTTTCTCATATCTGCCTTTTTCCCACATCTGCGTTTTACCCATATCTGCGTTTTCCCCATACCTGGGTTTTTCCCACATCTGCGTTTTTCCCACATCTGCGTTCTTCCCACATCTGCATTTTTCCCATATATGCGTTTTTCCCACATCTGCGTTTTTCCCACATCTGCGTTTTTCCCATATCTGCGTTTTTCCCATATCTGCGTTTTTCCCATATCTGCGATTTTCCCACATCTGCGTTCTTCCCACATCTGCGTTCTTCCCATTTCTGCTTTTTTCAAATTTCTGCGATTTTCCAATGGATGTGATTTTCAAATATCTGCGTTTTCCCCATATCTGCGTCTTTCCCATATCTGCGTTTTTCCCATATCTGCGTTTTTCCCATATCTGCGTTATTCCCATATCTGTGTTTTTCACTTGTCTGCGTTTTTCCCATATATGCGTTTTTCCCATATCTGTGTTTTTCCCACATCTGCGTTTTTCCCATATCTGCGTTTTTCCCACATCTGCGTTTTTCCCACATCTGCGTTTTTCCCATATCTGCGTTTTTCCCATATCTGCGTTTTTCCCATATCTGCATTTTTCCCATATCTGCGTTTTTCCCATATCTGCGATTTTCCCATATCTGCGTTTTTCCCATATCTGCGTTTTTCCCATATCTGCGTTTTTCCCATATATGCGATTTTCCCATATATGCGTTTTTCCCATATCTGCGTTTTTCCCATATCTGCGTTTTTCCCATATCTGCGTCTTTCAAACATCTGCGTTTTTCCCATACCTGCGTTTTTCCCACATCTGCGTTCTTCCCACATCTGCATTTTTCCCATATATGCGTTTTTCCCACATCTGCGTTTTTCCCATATCTGCGTTTTTCCCATATCTGCGTTTTTGCCACATCTGCGTTTTTCCCATATATGCGTTTTTCCCATATGTGTGTTTTTCTCATATCTGCCTTTTTCCCACATCTGCGTTTTTCCCATTCTGCGTTTTTCCCATACCTGGGTTTTTCCCACATCTGCGTTTTTCCCTCATCTGCGTTTTTCTCACATCTGCGTTTTCTCCATATCTGCGTTTTTCCCATATCTGCGTTTTTCCCATATCTGCCTTCTTCCCACATCTGCGTTTTTCCCATATCTGCGTTTTACCCATATTTGCGTTTTTCCCACATCTGCGTTTTTCCCACATATGCGTTTTTCACATATCTGCGTTTTTCCCATATCTGCGTTTTACCATATCTGTGATATTCCCACATCTGAGTTCTTCCCACATCTGCGTTTTTCCCATATCTGCGTTTTTCCCATTTCTGCGTTTTTCAAATTTCTGCGATTTTCCGATATCTGTGATTTTCAAATATCTGTGTTTTTCCCATATCTGCGTTTTTCCCATATCTGCGTTTTTCCCATATCTGTGTTTCTCACATATCTGCGTTTTTCCCATATCTGCGTTTTTCCCATATCTGCGTTTTTCCCATATCTGCGTTTTTCCCATATATGCGTTTTTCCCATATCTGCGTTTTTCCCATATCTGCGTCTTTCAAACATCTGCGTTTTTCCCATATCTGCGTTTTTCCCACATCTGCGTTTTTCCCACATCTGCGTTTTTCCCACATCTGCGATCTTCCCACATCTGCGTTCTTCCCACATCTGCGTTCTTTTCACATCTGCGTTTTTCCCACATCTGCGTTTTTCCAATATCTGCGTTTCTCCCATATCTGCGATTTTCCCACAACTGCGTTCTTCCCACATCTGCGTTCTTCCCATATCTGCGTTTTTCCCATTTCTGCGTTTTTCAAATTTCTGCGATTTTCCAATGGCTGTGATTTTCAAATATCTGCGTATTTCCAATATCTGCCTTTTTCCCATATCTGCGTTTTTCCCATATCTGCGTTTTTCCCATATCTGTGTTTTTCCCATATCTGCGTTTTTCCCATATCTGCGTTTTTCTCATATATGCGTTTTTCCCATATCTGCGTTTTTCCTATATCTGCGTTTATCCCACATCTGCGTTTTCCTACATCTGCGTTCTTCCCACATCTGCGTTCTTCCCACATCTGCGTCTTTCACGTATCTGCGTTTTTCCCATATCTGCGTTTTTCCCACATCTGCGTTCTTCCCACATCTGCATTTTTCCCATATTTGCGTTTTTCCCACATCTGCGTTTTTCCCATATCTGCGTTTTTCCCATATCTGCGTTTTTCCCATATATGCGTTTTTCGCATATGTGTGTTTTTCTCATATCTGCCTTTTTCCCACATCTGCGTTTTACCCATATCTTCGTTTTCCCCATACCTGGGTTTTTCCCACATCTGCGTTTTTCCCACATCTGCGTTTTTCCCACATCTGCGTTTTTTCCATATCTGCGTTTTTCCCATATCTGCGTTTTTCCCATATCTGCCATCTTCCCACATCTGCGTTTTTCCCATATCACCCTTTTTCCCACATCTGCATTTTTCCCGTATCTTCGTTTTTCCCATATCTGCGTTTTTCCCATATCTGCATTTTTCCCGTATCTTCGTTTTTCCCATATCTGCGTTTTTCCCATATCTGCGTTTTTCAAATTGCTGTGATTTTCCAATGGTTGTGATTTTCAAATATCTGCGTTATTCCCATATCTGCATTTTTCCCATATCTGCGTTTTTCCCACATATGCGTTTTTCCCATATCTGCATTTTTCCCGTATCTTCGTTTTTCCCATATCTGCGTTTTAACCATATCTGCGTTTTTCAAATTGCTGCGATTTTCCAATGGTTGTGATTTTCAAATATCTGCGTTATTCCCATATCTGCATTTTTCCCATTTTTGCGTTTTTCCCATTTCTGCGTTTTTCAAATTGCTGCGATTTTCCAATGGTTGTGATTTTCAAATATCTGCGTTATTCCCATACCTGCATTTTTCCCATATCTGCGTTTTTCCCATATATGCATTTTTCCCATATATGCGTTTTTCCCATATATGCGTTTTTCCCATATCTGTGTTATTCCCTTATCTGCGTTTTTTCATATCTGCGTTTTTCCCATATCTGCGTTTTTCCCACATCTGCGTTCTTCCCACATCTGCGTTCTTCCCACATCTGCGTTCTTCCCTATCTCCGTTTTTCCCATTTCTGCGTTTTTCAAATTTCTGCGATTTTCCAATGGCTGTGATTTTCAAATATCTGCGTTTTTCCAATAACTGCGTTTTTCCCATATCTGCGGTTTTCCCATAACTGCGTTTTTCCCATATCTGCGATTTCCCCACATCTGCGTTCTTCCCACATCTGCGTTCTTCCCACATCTGCGTTCTTCCCATATCTGCGTTTTTCCTATTTCTGCGTTTTTCAAATTTCTGCGATATTCCAATGGCTGTGATTTTCAAATATCTGCGTTTTTCCCATAACTGCGTTTTTCCCATATCCGCGTTTTTCCCATATATGCGTTTTTACCATATCTGTGTTTTTCCCATAAATGCGTTTTTCCCATATCTGCGTTCTTCCCATATCTGCGATTTTCCCAATTCTGCGTTTTTCAAATTTCTGCGATTTTCAAATATCTGCGTTTTTCCCATATCTGCGTTTTTCCCATATCTGCGTTTTTCCCATATCTGCGATTTTCCCACATCTGCGTTCTTCCCACCTCTGCGTTCTTCCCATATCTGCGTTTTTCCCATTTCTGCTTTTTTCAAATTTCTGCGATTTTTCAATGGCTGTGATTTTCAAATATCTGCGTTTTTCCCATATCTGCGTATTTCCCATATCTGCGTTTTTCCCATATCTGCGTTATTCCCATATCTGTGTTTTTCACATGTCTGCGTTTTTCCCATATATGCGTTTTTCCCATATCTGTGTTTTTCCCATATCTGCGTTTTTCCCATATCTGCGTTTTTCCCACATCTGCGTTTTTCCCACATCTGCGTTTTTCCCATATCTGCGTTTTTCCCATATCTTCGTTTTTCCCATATCTGCGTTTTTCCCATATCTGCGTTTTTCCCATATCTGTGTTTTTCACATATCTGCGTTTTTCCCATATCTGCGTTTTTCCCATATTTGCGTTTTCCCATATATGCGTTTTTCCCATATATGCGTTTTTCCCATATCTGTGTTTTTCCCATATCTGCGTTTTTCCCATATCTGCGTTTTTCCCATATCTGCGTTTTTCCCATATATGCGTTTTTCCCATATATGCGTTTTTCCCATATCTGCATTTTTCCCGTATCTTCGTTTTTCGCATATCTGCTTTTTTCCCATATCTGCGTTTTTCCCATATTTGCGTTTTTCCCATTTCTGCGTTTTTCAAACTGCTGCGATTTTCCAATGGTTGTGATTTTCAAATATCTACGTTATTCCCATATCTGCATTTTTCCCATATCTGCGTTTTTCCCATATCTGCGTTTTTCTCATATATGCGTTTTTCCCATATCTGCGTTTTTCCCATATCTGCGTTTTTCCCACATCTGCGTTTTCCTACATCTGCGTTCTTCCCACATCTGCGTTCTTCCCACATCTGCGTTTTTCACATATCTGCGTTTTTCCCATATCTGCGTTTTTCCCACATCTGCGTTCTTCCCACATCTGCATTTTTCCCATATTTGCGTTTTTCCCACATCTGCGTTTTTCCCATATCTGCGTTTTTCCCATATCTGCGTTTTTCCCATATATGCGTTTTTCGCATATGTGTGTTTTTCTCATATCTGCCTTTTTCCCACATCTGCGTTTTACCCATATCTGCGTTTTCCCCATACCTGGGTTTTTCCCACATCTGCGTTTTTCCTACATCTGCGTTTTTCCCACATCTGCGTTTTTTCCATATCTGCGTTTTTCCCATATCTGCGTTTTTCCCATATCTGCCATCTTCCCACATCTGCGTTTTTCCCATATATGCGTTTTTCCCATATATGCGTTTTTCCCATATCTGCATTTTTCCCGTATCTTCGTTTTTCCCATATCTGCGGTTTTCCCATATCTGCGTTTTTCAAATTGCTGCGATTTTCCAATGGTTGTGATTTTCAAATATCTGCGTTATTCCCATATCTGCATTTTTCCCATATCTGCGTTTTTCCCATATATGCGTTTTTCCCATATCTGCATTTTTCCAGTATCTTCGTTTTTCCCATATCTGCGTTTTTCCCATATCTGCGTTTTTCAAATTGCTGCGATTTTCCAATGGTTGTGATTTTCAAATATCTGCGTTATTCCCATATCTGCATTTTTCCCATATCTGCGTTTTTCCCATATATGCGTTTTTCCCATATCTGCATTTTTCCCGTATCTTCGTTTTTCCCATATCTGCGTTTTTCCCATATCTGCGTTTTTCAAATTGCTGCGATTTTCCAATGGTTGTGATTTTCAAATATCTGCGTTATTCCCATATCTGCATTTTTCCCATTTTTGCGTTTTTCCCATTTCTGCGTTTTTCAAATTGCTGCGATTTTCCAATGGTTGTGATTTTCAAATATCTGCGTTATTCCCATACCTGCATTTTTCCCATATCTTCGTTTTTCCCATATATGCATTTTTCCCATATATGCGTTTTTCCCATATATGCGTTTTTCCCATATCTGTGTTATTCCCTTATCTGCGTTTTTTCATATCTGCGTTTTTCCCATATCTGAGTTTTTCCCACATCTGCGTTCTTCCCACATCTGCGTTCTTCCCACATCTGCGTTCTTCCCTATCTCCGTTTTTCCCATTTCTGCGTTTTTCAAATTTCTGCGATTTTCCAATGGCTGTGATTTTCAAATATCTGCGTTTTTCCAATAACTGCGTTTTTCCCATATCTGCGTTTTTCCCATAACTGCGTTTTTCCCATATCTGCGATTTCCCCACATCTGCGTTCTTCCCACATCTGCGTTCTTCCCACATCTGCGTTCTTCCCATATCTGCGTTTTTCCCATTTCTGCGTTTTTCAAATTTCTGCGATATTCCAATGGCTGTGATTTTCAAATATCTGCGTTTTTCCCATAACTGCGTTTTTCCCATATATGCGTTTTTACCATATCTGTGTTTTTCCCATATCTGCGTTTTTCCCATATCTGCGTTCTTCCCATATCTGCGTTTTTCCCAATTCTGCGTTTTTCAAATTTCTGCGATTTTCAAATATCTGCGTTTTTCCCATATCTGCGTTTTTCCCATATCTGCGTTTTTCCCATATCTGCGATTTTCCCACATCTGCGTTCTTCCCACCTCTGCGTTCTTCCCATATCTGCGTTTTTCCCATTTCTGCTTTTTTTAAATTTCTGCGATTTTCCAATGGCTGTGATTTTCAAATATCTGCGTTTTTCCCATATCTGCGTTTTTCCCATATCTGCGTTTTTCCCATATCTGCGTTATTCCCATATCTGTGTTTTTCACATGTCTGCGTTTTTCCCATATATGCGTTTTTCCCATATCTGTGTTTTTCCCATATCTGCGTTTTTCCCATATCTGCGTTTTTCCCACATCTGCGTTTTTCCCACATCTGCGTTTTTCCCATATCTGCGTTTTCCCATATCTTCGTTTTTCCCATATCTGCGTTTTTCCCATATCTGCGTTTTTCCCATATCTGTGTTTTTCACATATCTGCGTTTTTCCCATATCTGCGTTTTTCCCATATTTGCGTTTTCCCATATATGCGTTTTTCCCATATATGCGTTTTTCCCATATCTGTGTTTTTCCCATATCTGCGTTTTTCCCATATCTGCGTTTTTCCCATATCTGCGTTTTTCCCATATATGCGTTTTTCCCATATATGCGTTTTTCCCATATCTGCATTTTTCCCGTATCTTCGTTTTTCGCATATCTGCTTTTTTCCCATATCTGCGTTTTTCCCATATTTGCGTTTTTCCCATTTCTGCGTTTTTCAAATTGCTGCGATTTTCCAATGGTTGTGATTTTCAAATATCTACGTTATTCCCATATCTGCATTTTTCCCATATCTGCGTTTTTCCCATATCTGCGTTTTTCTCATATATGCGTTTTTCCCATATCTGCGTTTTTCCCATATCTGCGTTTTTCCCACATCTGCGTTTTCCTACATCTGCGTTCTTCCCACATCTGCGTTCTTCCCACATCTGCGTTTTTCACATATCTTCGTTTTTCCCATATCTGCGTTTTTTCCCACATCTGCGTTCTTCCCACATCTGCATTTTTCCCATATTTGCGTTTTTCCCACATCTGCGTTTTTCCCATATCTGCGTTTTTCCCATATCTGCGTTTTTCCCATATATGCGTTTTTCGCATATGTGTGTTTTTCTCATATCTGCCTTTTTCCCACATCTGCGTTTTACCCATATCTGCGTTTTCCCCATACCTGGGTTTTTCCCACATCTGCGTTTTTCCTACATCTGCGTTTTTCCCACATCTGCGTTTTTTCCATATCTGCGTTTTTCCCATATCTGCGTTTTTCCCATATCTGCCATCTTCCCACATCTGCGTTTTTCCCATATATGCGTTTTTCCCATATATGCGTTTTTCCCATATCTGCATTTTTCCCGTATCTTCGTTTTTCCCATATCTGCGTTTTTCCCATATCTGCGTTTTTCAAATTGCTGCGATTTTCCAATGGTTGTGATTTTCAAATATCTGCGTTATTCCCATATCTGCATTTTTCCCATATCTGCGTTTTTCCCATATATGCGTTTTTCCCATATCTGCATTTTTCCCGTATCTTCGTTTTTCCCATATCTGCGTTTTTCCCATATCTGCGTTTTTCAAATTGCTGCGATTTTCCAATGGTTGTGATTTTCAAATATCTGCGTTATTCCCATATCTGCATTTTTCCCATTTTTGCGTTTTTCCCATTTCTGCGTTTTTCAAATTGCTGCGATTTTCCAATGGTTGTGATTTTCAAATATCTGCGTTATTCCCATACCTGCATTTTTCCCATATCTGCGTTTTTCCCATATATGCATTTTTCCCATATATGCGTTTTTCCCATATATGCGTTTTTCCCATATCTGTGTTATTCCCTTATCTGCGTTTTTTCATATCTGCGTTTTTCCCATATCTGCGTTTTTCCCACATCTGCGTTCTTCCCACATCTGCGTTCTTCCCACATCTGCGTTCTTCCCTATCTCCGTTTTTCCCATTTCTGCGTTTTTCAAATTTCTGCGATTTTCCAATGGCTGTGATTTTCAAATATCTGCGTTTTTCCAATAACTGCGTTTTTCCCATATCTGCGGTTTTCCCATAACTGCGTTTTTCCCATATCTGCGATTTCCCCACATCTGCGTTCTTCCCACATCTGCGTTCTTCCCACATCTGCGTTCTTCCCATATCTGCGTTTTTCCTATTTCTGCGTTTTTCAAATTTCTGCGATATTCCAATGGCTGTGATTTTCAAATATCTGCGTTTTTCCCATAACTGCGTTTTTCCCATATCCGCGTTTTTCCCATATATGCGTTTTTACCATATCTGTGTTTTTCCCATATCTGCGTTTTTCCCATATCTGCGTTCTTCCCATATCTGCGATTTTCCCAATTCTGCGTTTTTCAAATTTCTGCGATTTTCAAATATCTGCGTTTTTCCCATATCTGCGTTTTTCCCATATCTGCGTTTTTCCCATATCTGCGATTTTCCCACATCTGCGTTCTTCCCACCTCTGCGTTCTTCCCATATCTGCGTTTTTCCCATTTCTGCTTTTTTCAAATTTCTGCGATTTTCCAATGGCTGTGATTTTCAAATATCTGCGTTTTTCCCATATCTGCGTATTTCCCATATCTGCGTTTTTCCCATATCTGCGTTATTCCCATATCTGTGTTTTTCACATGTCTGCGTTTTTCCCATATATGCGTTTTTCCCATATCTGTGTTTTTCCCATATCTGCGTTTTTCCCATATCTGCGTTTTTCCCACATCTGCGTTTTTCCCACATCTGCGTTTTTCCCATATCTGCGTTTTTCCCATATCTTCGTTTTTCCCATATCTGCGTTTTTCCCATATCTGCGTTTTTCCCATATCTGTGTTTTTCACATATCTGCGTTTTTCCCATATCTGCGTTTTTCCCATATTTGCGTTTTCCCATATATGCGTTTTTCCCATATATGCGTTTTTCCCATATCTGTGTTTTTCCCATATCTGCGTTTTTCCCATATCTGCGTTTTTCCCATATCTGCGTTTTTCCCATATATGCGTTTTTCCCATATATGCGTTTTTCCCATATCTGCATTTTTCCCGTATCTTCGTTTTTCGCATATCTGCTTTTTTCCCATATCTGCGTTTTTCCCATATTTGCGTTTTTCCCATTTCTGCGTTTTTCAAACTGCTGCGATTTTCCAATGGTTGTGATTTTCAAATATCTACGTTATTCCCATATCTGCATTTTTCCCATATCTGCGTTTTTCCCATATCTGCGTTTTTCTCATATATGCGTTTTTCCCATATCTGCGTTTTTCCCATATCTGCGTTTTTCCCACATCTGCGTTTTCCTACATCTGCGTTCTTCCCACATCTGCGTTCTTCCCACATCTGCGTTTTTCACATATCTGCGTTTTTCCCATATCTGCGTTTTTCCCACATCTGCGTTCTTCCCACATCTGCATTTTTCCCATATTTGCGTTTTTCCCACATCTGCGTTTTTCCCATATCTGCGTTTTTCCCATATCTGCGTTTTTCCCATATATGCGTTTTTCGCATATGTGTGTTTTTCTCATATCTGCCTTTTTCCCACATCTGCGTTTTACCCATATCTGCGTTTTCCCCATACCTGGGTTTTTCCCACATCTGCGTTTTTCCTACATCTGCGTTTTTCCCACATCTGCGTTTTTTCCATATCTGCGTTTTTCCCATATCTGCGTTTTTCCCATATCTGCCATCTTCCCACATCTGCGTTTTTCCCATATATGCGTTTTTCCCATATATGCGTTTTTCCCATATCTGCATTTTTCCCGTATCTTCGTTTTTCCCATATCTGCGGTTTTCCCATATCTGCGTTTTTCAAATTGCTGCGATTTTCCAATGGTTGTGATTTTCAAATATCTGCGTTATTCCCATATCTGCATTTTTCCCATATCTGCGTTTTTCCCATATATGCGTTTTTCCCATATCTGCATTTTTCCAGTATCTTCGTTTTTCCCATATCTGCGTTTTTCCCATATCTGCGTTTTTCAAATTGCTGCGATTTTCCAATGGTTGTGATTTTCAAATATCTGCGTTATTCCCATATCTGCATTTTTCCCATATCTGCGTTTTTCCCATATATGCGTTTTTCCCATATCTGCATTTTTCCCGTATCTTCGTTTTTCCCATATCTGCGTTTTTCCCATATCTGCGTTTTTCAAATTGCTGCGATTTTCCAATGGTTGTGATTTTCAAATATCTGCGTTATTCCCATATCTGCATTTTTCCCATTTTTGCGTTTTTCCCATTTCTGCGTTTTTCAAATTGCTGCGATTTTCCAATGGTTGTGATTTTCAAATATCTGCGTTATTCCCATACCTGCATTTTTCCCATATCTTCGTTTTTCCCATATATGCATTTTTCCCATATATGCGTTTTTCCCATATATGCGTTTTTCCCATATCTGTGTTATTCCCTTATCTGCGTTTTTTCATATCTGCGTTTTTCCCATATCTGAGTTTTTCCCACATCTGCGTTCTTCCCACATCTGCGTTCTTCCCACATCTGCGTTCTTCCCTATCTCCGTTTTTCCCATTTCTGCGTTTTTCAAATTTCTGCGATTTTCCAATGGCTGTGATTTTCAAATATCTGCGTTTTTCCAATAACTGCGTTTTTCCCATATCTGCGTTTTTCCCATAACTGCGTTTTTCCCATATCTGCGATTTCCCCACACCTGCGTTCTTCCCACATCTGCGTTCTTCCCACATCTGCGTTCTTCCCATATCTGCGTTTTTCCCATTTCTGCGTTTTTCAAATTTCTGCGATATTCCAATGGCTGTGATTTTCAAATATCTGCGTTTTTCCCATAACTGCGTTTTTCCCATATATGCGTTTTTACCATATCTGTGTTTTTCCCATATCTGCGTTTTTCCCATATCTGCGTTCTTCCCATATCTGCGTTTTTCCCAATTCTGCGTTTTTCAAATTTCTGCGATTTTCAAATATCTGCGTTTTTCCCATATCTGCGTTTTTCCCATATCTGCGTTTTTCCCATATCTGCGATTTTCCCACATCTGCGTTCTTCCCACCTCTGCGTTCTTCCCATATCTGCGTTTTTCCCATTTCTGCTTTTTTTAAATTTCTGCGATTTTCCAATGGCTGTGATTTTCAAATATCTGCGTTTTTCCCATATCTGCGTTTTTCCCATATCTGCGTTTTTCCCATATCTGCGTTATTCCCATATCTGTGTTTTTCACATGTCTGCGTTTTTCCCATATATGCGTTTTTCCCATATCTGTGTTTTTCCCATATCTGCGTTTTTCCCATATCTGCGTTTTTCCCACATCTGCGTTTTTCCCACATCTGCGTTTTTCCCATATCTGCGTTTTCCCATATCTTCGTTTTTCCCATATCTGCGTTTTTCCCATATCTGCGTTTTTCCCATATCTGTGTTTTTCACATATCTGCGTTTTTCCCATATCTGCGTTTTTCCCATATTTGCGTTTTCCCATATATGCGTTTTTCCCATATATGCGTTTTTCCCATATCTGTGTTTTTCCCATATCTGCGTTTTTCCCATATCTGCGTTTTTCCCATATCTGCGTTTTTCCCATATATGCGTTTTTCCCATATATGCGTTTTTCCCATATCTGCATTTTTCCCGTATCTTCGTTTTTCGCATATCTGCTTTTTTCCCATATCTGCGTTTTTCCCATATTTGCGTTTTTCCCATTTCTGCGTTTTTCAAACTGCTGCGATTTTCCAATGGTTGTGATTTTCAAATATCTACGTTATTCCCATATCTGCATTTTTCCCATATCTGCGTTTTTCCCATATCTGCGTTTTTCTCATATATGCGTTTTTCCCATATCTGCGTTTTTCCCATATCTGCGTTTTTCCCACATCTGCGTTTTCCTACATCTGCGTTCTTCCCACATCTGCGTTCTTCCCACATCTGCGTTTTTCACATATCTTCGTTTTTCCCATATCTGCGTTTTTTCCCACATCTGCGTTCTTCCCACATCTGCATTTTTCCCATATTTGCGTTTTTCCCACATCTGCGTTTTTCCCATATCTGCGTTTTTCCCATATCTGCGTTTTTCCCATATATGCGTTTTTCGCATATGTGTGTTTTTCTCATATCTGCCTTTTTCCCACATCTGCGTTTTACCCATATCTGCGTTTTCCCCATACCTGGGTTTTTCCCACATCTGCGTTTTTCCTACATCTGCGTTTTTCCCACATCTGCGTTTTTTCCATATCTGCGTTTTTCCCATATCTGCGTTTTTCCCATATCTGCCATCTTCCCACATCTGCGTTTTTCCCATATATGCGTTTTTCCCATATATGCGTTTTTCCCATATCTGCATTTTTCCCGTATCTTCGTTTTTCCCATATCTGCGTTTTTCCCATATCTGCGTTTTTCAAATTGCTGCGATTTTCCAATGGTTGTGATTTTCAAATATCTGCGTTATTCCCATATCTGCATTTTTCCCATATCTGCGTTTTTCCCATATATGCGTTTTTCCCATATCTGCATTTTTCCCGTATCTTCGTTTTTCCCATATCTGCGTTTTTCCCATATCTGCGTTTTTCAAATTGCTGCGATTTTCCAATGGTTGTGATTTTCAAATATCTGCGTTATTCCCATATCTGCATTTTTCCCATTTTTGCGTTTTTCCCATTTCTGCGTTTTTCAAATTGCTGCGATTTTCCAATGGTTGTGATTTTCAAATATCTGCGTTATTCCCATACCTGCATTTTTCCCATATCTGCGTTTTTCCCATATATGCATTTTTCCCATATATGCGTTTTTCCCATATATGCGTTTTTCCCATATCTGTGTTATTCCCTTATCTGCGTTTTTTCATATCTGCGTTTTTCCCATATCTGCGTTTTTCCCACATCTGCGTTCTTCCCACATCTGCGTTCTTCCCACATCTGCGTTCTTCCCTATCTCCGTTTTTCCCATTTCTGCGTTTTTCAAATTTCTGCGATTTTCCAATGGCTGTGATTTTCAAATATCTGCGTTTTTCCAATAACTGCGTTTTTCCCATATCTGCGTTTTTCCCATAACTGCGTTTTTCCCATATCTGCGATTTCCCCACATCTGCGTTCTTCCCACATCTGCGTTCTTCCCACATCTGCGTTCTTCCCATATCTGCGTTTTTCCCATTTCTGCGTTTTTCAAATTTCTGCGATATTCCAATGGCTGTGATTTTCAAATATCTGCGTTTTTCCCATAACTGCGTTTTTCCCATATCCGCGTTTTTCCCATATATGCGTTTTTACCATATCTGTGTTTTTCCCATATCTGCGTTTTTCCCATATCTGCGTTCTTCCCATATCTGCGTTTTTCCCAATTCTGCGTTTTTCAAATTTCTGCGATTTTCAAATATCTGCGTTTTTCCCATATCTGCGTTTTTCCCATATCTGCGTTTTTCCCATATCTGCGATTTTCCCACATCTGCGTTCTTCCCACCTCTGCGTTCTTCCCATATCTGCGTGTTTCCCATTTCTGCTTTTTTCAAATTTCTGCGATTTTCCAATGGCTGTGATTTTCAAATATATGCGTTTTTCCCATATCTGCGTTTTTCCCATATCTGCGTTTTTCCCATATCTGCGTTATTCCCATATCTGTGTTTTTCACATGTCTGCGTTTTTCCCATATATGCGTTTTTCCCATATCTGTGTTTTTCCCATATCTGCGTTTTTCCCATATCTGCGTTTTTCCCACATCTGCGTTTTTCCCACATCTGCGTTTTTCCCATATCTGCGTTTTTCCCATATCTTCGTTTTTCCCATATCTGCGTTTTCCCATATCTGCGTTTTTCCCATATCTGTGTTTTTCACATATCTGCGTTTTTCCCATATCTGCGTTTTTCCCATATTTGCGTTTTCCCATATATGCGTTTTTCCCATATATGCGTTTTTCCCATATCTGTGTTTTTCCCATATCTGCGTTTTTCCCATATCTGCGTTTTTCCCATATCTGCGTTTTTCCCATATATGCGTTTTTCCCATATATGCGTTTTTCCCATATCTGCAATTTTCCCGTATCTTCGTTTTTCGCATATCTGCTTTTTTCCCATATCTGCGTTTTTCCCATATTTGCGTTTTTCCCATTTCTGCGTTTTTCAAATTGCTGCGATTTTCCAATGGTTGTGATTTTCAAATATCTACGTTATTCCCATATCTGCATTTTTCCCATATCTGCGTTTTTCCCATATATGCATTTTCCCCATATATGCTTTTTTCCCATATATGCGTTTTTCCCATATCTGTGTTTTTCCCATATCTGCGTTTTTTCAAATCTGCGTTTTTCCCATATCTGCGTTTTTCCCACATCTGCGTTCTTCCCACATTCGCGTTCTTCCCACATCTGCGTTCTTCCCTATCTCCGTTTTTCCCATTTCTGCGTTTTTCAAATTTCTGCGATTTTCCAATGGCTGTGATTTTCAAATATCTGCGTTTTTCCAATAACTGCGTTTTTCCCATATCTGCGTTTTTCCCATAACTGCGTTTTTCCCATATCTGCGATTTCCCCACATCTGCGTTCTTCCCACATCTGCGTTCTTCCCATATCTTCGTTTTTCCCATTTCTGCGTTTTTCAAATTTCTGCGATTTTCCAATGGCTGTGATTTTCAAATATCTGCGTTTTTCCCATATCTGCGTTTTTCCCATATCCGCGTTTTTCCCATATATGCGTTTTTCCCAAATATCTGCGATTTTCCCATATCTGCGATTTTCCCATATCCGCGTTTTTCCCATATCTGCGTTTTTCCCATATATCCGTTTTTCCCATATATGCGTTTTTCCCATATCTGTGTTTTTCCCATATATGCGTTTTTCCCATATATGCGTTTTTCCCATATCTCTGTTTTTCCCATATCTGCGTTTTTCCCATATCTGCGTTCTTCCCATATCTGCGTTTTTCCCATTTCTGCATTTTTCAAATTTCTGCGAATTTCAAATATCTGCGTTTTTCCCATATCTGCGTTTTTCCCATATCTGCGTTTTTCCCATATCTGCGATTTTCCCACATCTGCGTTCTTCCCACATCTGCGTTCTTCCCATATCTGCGTTTTTCCCATTTCTGCTTTTTTCAAATTTCTGCTATTTTCCAATGGCTGTGATTTTCAAATATCTGCGTTTTTCCCATATCTGCGTTTTTCCCATATCTGCGTTTTTCCCATATCTGCGTTATTCCCATATCTTTGTTTTTCACATGTCTGCGTTTTTCCCATATATGCGTTTTTCCCATATCTGCGTTTTTCCCACATCTGCGTTTTTCCCACATCTGCGTTTTTCCCATATCTGCGTTTTTCCCACATCTGCGTTTTTCCCATATCTGCGTTTTTCCCATATCTGCGTTTTTCCCATATCTGTGTTTTTCACATATCTGCGTTTTTCCCATATCTGCGTTTTCCCCATATTTGCGTTTTTCCCAAATATGCGTTTTTCCCATATATGCGTTTTTCCCATATCTGTGTTTTTCCCATATCTGCGTTTTTCCCATATCTGCGTTTTTCCCATATCTGCGTTTTTCCCATATATGCGTTTTTCCCATATATGCGTTTTTCCCATATCTGCATTTTTCCCGTATCTTCGTTTTTCGCATATCTGCGTTTTTCCCATATCTGCGTTTTTCCCATATTTGCGTTTTTTCCATTTCTGCGTTTTTCAAATTCCTGCGATTTTCCAATGGTTGTGATTTTCAAATATCTGCGTTATTCCCATATCAGCATTTTTCCCATATCTGCGTTTTTCCCATATATGCATTTTCCCCATATATGCGTTTTTTCCATATATGCGTTTTTCCCATATCTGTGTTTTTCCCATATCTGCGTTTTTTCATATCTGCGTTTTTCCCATATCTGCGTTTTTCCCACATCTGCGTTCTTCCCACATCTGCGTTCTTCCCACATCTTCGTTCTTCCCTATCTCCGTTTTTCCCATTTCTGCGTTTTTCAAATTTCTGCGATTTTCCAATGGCTGTGATTTTCAAATATCTGCGTTTTTCCAATAACTGCGTTTTTCCCATATCTGCGTTTTTCCCATAACTGCGTTTTTCCCATATCTGCGATTTCCCCACATCTGCGTTCTTCCCACATCTGCGTTCTTCCCACATCTGCGTTCTTCCCATATCTGCGTTTTTCCCATTTCTGCGTTTTTCAAATTTCTGCGATTTTCCAATGGCTGTGATTTTCAAATATCTGCGTTTTTCCCATATCTGCGTTTTTCCCATATCCGCGTTTTTCCCATATATGCGTTTTTCCCAAATATCTGCGATTTTCCCATATCTGCGATTTTCCCATATCCGCGTTTTTCCCATATCTGCGTTTTTCCCATATATTCGTTTTTCCCATATATGCGTTTTTCCCATATCTGCGTTTTTCCCATATATGCGTTTTTCCCATATCTGTGTTTTTCCCATATCTGCGTTTTTCCCATATCTGCGTTCTTCCCATATCTGCGTTTTTCCCATTTCTGCGTTTTTCAAATTTCTGCGATTTTCAAATATCTGCATTTTTCCCATATCTGCGTTTTTCCCATATCTGCGTTTTTGCCATATCTGCGATTTTCCCACATCTGCGTTCTTCCCACATCTGCGTTCTTCCCATATCTGCGTTTTTCCCATTTCTGCTTTTTTCAAATTTCTGCGATTTTCCAATGGCTGTGATTTTCAAATATCTGCGTTTTTCCCATATCTGCGTTTTTCCCATATCTGCGTTTTTCCCATATCTGCGTTTTTCCCATATCTGCGTTATTCCCATATCTGTGTTTTTCACTTGTCTGCGTTTTTCCCATATATGCGTTTTTCCCATATCTGTGTTTTTCCCATATCTGCGTTTTTCCCATATCTGCGTTTTTCCCCCATCTGCGTTTATCCCACATCTGCGTTTTTCCCATATCTGCGTTTTTCCCATATCTGCATTTTTCCCATATCTGCGTTTTTCCCATATCTGCGATTTTCCCATATCTGCGTTTTTCCCATATCTGCGTTTTTCCCATATCTGCGTCTTTCAAACATCTGCGTTTTTCCCATATCTGCGTTTTTCCCACATCTGCGTTCTTCCCACATCTGCATTTTTCCCATATATGCGTTTTTCCCACATCCTCGTTTTTCCCATATCTGCGTTTTTCCCATATCTGCGTTTTTGCCATATCTGCGTTTTTCCCATATATGCGTTTTTCCCATATGTGTGTTTTTCTCATATCTGCCTTTTCCCCACATCTGCGTTTTTCCCATATCTGCGTTTTTCCCATACCTGGTTTTTTCCCACATCTGCGTTTTTCCCACATCTGCGTTTTTCTCACATCTGCGTTTTTTCCATATCTGCGTTTTTCCCATATCTACGTTTTTCCCATATCTGCCTTCTTCCCACATCTGCCTTTTTGCCATATCTGCGTTTTACCCATATTTGCGTTTTTCCCACATCTGCGTTTTTCCCACATATGCGTTTTTCACATATCTGCGTTTTTCCCATATCTGCGTTTTACCATATCTGTGATATTCCCACATCTGAGTTCTTCCCACATCTGCGTTTTTCCCATATCTGCGTTTTTCCCATTTCTGCGTTTTTCAAATTTCTGCGATTTTCCGATATCTGTGATTTTCAAATATCTGCGTTTTTCCCATATTTGCGTTTTACCCATATCTGCGTTTTTCCCATATCTGCGTTTTTCCCATATCTGTGTTTTTCACATATCTGCGTTTTTCCCATATCTGCGTTTTTCCCATATCTGCGTTTTTCCCACATCTGCGTTTTTCCCACATCTGCGTTTTTCCCACATCTGCATTTTCCCCACATCTGCGTTCTTCCCACATCTGCGTTCTTCCCACATCTGCGTTCTTCCCACATCTGCGTTTTTCCCACATCTGCGTTTTTCCAATATCTTCGTTTTTACCATATCTGCGATTTTCCCACAACTGCGTTCTTCCCACATCTGCGTTCTTCCCATATCTGCGTTTTTCCCATTTCTGCGTTTTTCAAATTTCTGCGATTTTCCAATGGCTGTGATTTTCAAATATCTGCGTTTTTCCAATAACTGCGTTTTTCCCATATCTGCGTTTTTCCCATAACTGCGTTTTTCCCATATCTGCGATTTCCCCACATCTGCGTTCTTCCCACATCTGCGTTCTTCCCATATCTGCGTTTTTCCCATTTCTGCGTTTTTCAAATTTCTGCGATTTTCCAATGGCTGTGATTTTCAAATATCTGCGTTTTTCCCATATCTGCGTTTTTCCCATATCCGCGTTTTTCCCATATATGCGTTTTTCCCAAATATCTGCGATTTTCCCATATCTGCGATTTTCCCATATCCGCGTTTTTCCCATATCTGCGTTTTTCCCATATATGCGTTTTTCCCATATATGCGATTTTCCCATATCTGTGTTTTTCCCATATATGCGTTTTTCCCATATATGCGTTTTTCCCATATCTGTGTTTTTCCCATATCTGCGTTTTTCCCATATCTGCGTTCTTCCCATATCTGCGTTTTTCCCATTTCTGCATTTTTCAAATTTCTGCGAATTTCAAATATCTGCGTTTTTCCCATATCTGCGTTTTTCCCATATCTGCGTTTTTCCCATATCTGCGATTTTCCCACATCTGCGTTCTTCCCACATCTGCGTTCTTCCCATATCTGCGTTTTTCCCATTTCTGCTTTTTTCAAATTTCTGCTATTTTCCAATGGCTGTGATTTTCAAATATCTGCGTTTTTCCCATATCTGCGTTTTTCCCATATCTGCGTTTTTCCCATATCTGCGTTATTCCCATATCTTTGTTTTTCACATGTCTGCGTTTTTCCCATATATGCGTTTTCCCATATCTGCGTTTTTCCCACATCTGCGTTTTTCCCACATCTGCGTTTTTCCCATATCTGCGTTTTTCCCATATCTGCGTTTTTCCCATATCTGCGTTTTTCCCATATCTGTGTTTTTCACATATCTGCGTTTTTCCCATATCTGCGTTTTCCCCATATTTGCGTTTTTCCCATATATGCGTTTTTCCCATATATGCGTTTTTCCCATATCTGTGTTTTTCCCATATCTGCGTTTTTCCCATATCTGCGTTTTTCCCATATCTGTGTTTTTCCCATATATGCGTTTTTCCCATATATGCGTTTTTCCCATATCTGCATTTTTCCCGTATCTTCGTTTTTCGCATATCTGCGTTTTCCCCATATCTGCGTTTTTCCCATATTTGCGTTTTTTCCATTTCTGCGTTTTTCAAATTCCTGCGATTTTCCAATGGTTGTGATTTTCAAATATCTGCGTTATTCCCATATCTGCATTTTTCCCATATCTGCGTTTTTCCCATATATGCATTTTCCCCATATAGGCGTTTTCCCATATATGCGTTTTTCCCATATCTGTGTTTTTCCCATATCTGCGTTTTTTCATATCTGCGTTTTTCCCATATCTGCGTTTTTCCCACATCTGCGTTCTTCCCACATCTGCGTTCTTCCCACATCTTCGTTCTTCCCTATCTCCGTTTTTCCCATTTCTGCGTTTTTCAAATTTCTGCGATTTTCCAATGGCTGTGATTTTCAAATATCTGCGTTTTTCCAATAACTGCGTTTTTCCCATATCTGCGTTTTTCAAATAACTGCGTTTTTCCCATATCTGCGATTTCCCCACATCTGCGTTCTTCCCACATCTGCGTTCTTCCCACATCTGCGTTCTTCCCATATCTGCGTTTTTCCCATTTCTGCGTTTTTCAAATTTCTGCGATTTTCCAATGGCTGTGATTTTCAAATATCTGCGTTTTTCCCATATCTGCGTTTTTCCCATATCCGCGTTTTTCCCATATATGCGTTTTTCCCAAATATCTGCGATTTTCCCATATCTGCGATTTTCCCATATCCGCGTTTTTCCCATATCTGCGTTTTTCCCATATATTCGTTTTTCCCATATATGCGTTTTTCCCATATCTGCGTTTTTCCCATATATGCGTTTTTCCCATATCTGTGTTTTTCCCATATCTGCGTTTTTCCCATATCTGCGTTCTTCCCATATCTGCGTTTTTCCCATTTCTGCGTTTTTCAAATTTCTGCGATTTTCAAATATCTGCATTTTTCCCATATCTGCGTTTTTCCCATATCTGCGTTTTTCCCATATCTGCGATTTTCCCACATCTGCGTTCTTCCCACATCTGCGTTCTTCCCATATCTGCGTTTTTCCCATTTCTGCTTTTTTCAAATTTCTGCGATTTTCCAATGGCTGTGATTTTCAAATATCTGCGTTTTTCCCATATCTGCGTTTTTCCCATATCTGCGTTTTTCCCATATCTGCGTTTTTCCCATATCTGCGTTATTCCCATATCTGTGTTTTTCACTTGTCTGCGTTTTTCCCATATATGCGTTTTTCCCATATCTGTGTTTTTCCCATATCTGCGTTTTTCCCATATCTGCGTTTTTCCCACATCTGCGTTTATCCCACATCTGCGTTTTTCCCATATCTGCGTTTTTCCCTTATCTGCATTTTTCCCATATCTGCGTTTTTCCCATATCTGCGATTTTCCCATATCTGCGTTTTTCCCATATCTGCGTTTTTCCCATATCTGCGTCTTTCAAACATCTGCGTTTTTCCCATATCTGCGTTTTTCCCACATCTGCGTTCTTCCCACATCTGCATTTTTCCCATATATGCGTTTTTCCCACATCTGCGTTTTTCCCATATCTGCGTTTTTCCCATATCTGCGTTTTTGCCATATCTGCGTTTTTCCCATATATGCGTTTTTCCCATATGTGTGTTTTTCTCATATCTGCCTTTTCCCCATATCTGCGTTTTTCCCATATCTGCGTTTTTCCCATACCTGGGTTTTTCCCACATCTGCGTTTTTCCATATCTGCGTTTTTCCCATATCTACGTTTTTCCCATATCTGCCTTCTTCCCACATCTGCGTTTTTCCCATATCTGCGTTTTACACATATTTGCGTTTTTCCCACATCTGCGTTTTTCCCACATATGCGTTTTTCACATATCTGCGTTTTTCCCATATCTGCGTTTTACCATATCTGTGATATTCCCACATCTGAGTCTTCCCACATCTGCGTTTTTCCCATATCTGCGTTTTTCCCATTTCTGCGTTTTTCAAATTTCTGCGATTTTCCGATATCTGTGATTTTCAAATATCTGCGTTTTTCCCATATTTGCGTTTTACCCATATCTGCGTTTTTCCCATATCTGCGTTTTTCCCATATCTGTGTTTTTCACATATCTGCGTTTTTCCCATATCTGCGTTTTTCCCATATCTGCGTTTTTCCCACATCTGCGTTTTTCCCACATCTGCGTTTTTCCCACATCTGCATTTTCCCCACATCTGCGTTCTTCCCACATCTGCGTTCTTCCCACATCTGCGTTCTTCCCACATCTGCGTTTTTCCCACATCTGCGTTTTTCCAATATCTTCGTTTTTACCATATCTGCGATTTTCCCACAACTGCGTTCTTCCCACATCTGCGTTCTTCCCATATCTGCGTTTTTCCCATTTCTGCGTTTTTCAAATTTCTGCGATTTTCAAATGGCTGTGATTTTCAAATATCTGCGTATTTCCAATATCTGCCTTTTTCCCATATCTGCGTTTTTCCCATATCTGCGTTTTTCCCATATCTGTGTTTTTCCCATATCTGCGTTTTTCCCATATCTGCGTTTTTCCCATATATGCGTTTATCCCATATCTGCGTTTTTCCCATATCTGCGTTTTTCCCACATCTGCGTTTTCCCACATCTGCGTTCTTCCCACATCTGCGTTCTTCCCACATCTGCGTTTTTCACATATCTGCGTTTTTCACATATCTGCGTTCTTCCCACATCTGCGTTCTTCCCACATCTGCGTTTTTCCCATATCTGCGATTTCCCCACATCTGCGTTCTTCCCACATCTGCGTTCTTCCCACATCTGCGTTCTTCCCATATCTGCGTTTTTCCCATTTCTGCGTTTTTCAAATTTCTGCGATTTTCCAATGGCTGTGATTTTCAAATATCTGCGTTTTTCCCATATCTGCGTTTTTCCCATATCCGCGTTTTTCCCATATATGCGTTTTTCCCAAATATCTGCGATTTTCCCATATCTGCGATTTTCCCATATCCGCGTTTTTCCCATATCTGCGTTTTTCCCATATATTCGTTTTTCCCATATATGCGTTTTTCCCATATCTGCGTTTTTCCCATATATGCGTTTTTCCCATATCTGTGTTTTTCCCATATCTGCGTTTTTCCCATATCTGCGTTCTTCCCATATCTGCGTTTTTCCCATTTCTGCGTTTTTCAAATTTCTGCGATTTTCAAATATCTGCATTTTTCCCATATCTGCGTTTTTCCCATATCTGCGTTTTTCCCATATCTGCGATTTTCCCACATCTGCGTTCTTCCCACATCTGCGTTCTTCCCATATCTGCGTTTTTCCCATTTCTGCTTTTTTCAAATTTCTGCGATTTTCCAATGGCTGTGATTTTCAAATATCTGCGTTTTTCCCATATCTGCGTTTTTCCCATATCTGCGTTTTTCCCATATCTGCGTTTTTTCCATATCTGCGTTATTCCCATATCTGTGTTTTTCACTTGTCTGCGTTTTTCCCATATATGCGTTTTTCCCATATCTGTGTTTTTCCCTTATCTGCGTTTTTCCCATATCTGCGTTTTTCCCACATCTGCGTTTATCCCACATCTGCGTTTTTCCCATATCTGCGTTTTTCCCATATCTGCATTTTTCCCATATCTGCGTTTTTCCCATATCTGCGATTTTCCCATATCTGCGTTTTTCCCATATCTGCGTTTTTCCCATATCTGCGTCTTTCAAACATCTGCGTTTTTCCCATATCTGCGTTTTTCCCACATCTGCGTTCTTCCCACATCTGCATTTTTCCCATATATGCGTTTTTCCCACATCTGCGTTTTTCCCATATCTGCGTTTTTCCCATATCTGCGTTTTTGCCATATCTGCGTTTTTCCCATATATGCGTTTTTCCCATATGTGTGTTTTTCTCATATCTGCCTTTTCCCCACATCTGCGTTTTTCCCATATCTGCGTTTTTCCCATACCTGGGTTTTTCCCACATCTGCGTTTTTTCCATATCTGCGTTTTTCCCATATCTACGTTTTTCCCATATCTGCCTTCTTCCCACATCTGCGTTTTTCCCATATCTGCGTTTTACCCATATTTGCGTTTTTCCCACATCTGCGTTTTTCCCACATATGCGTTTTTCACATATCTGCGTTTTTCCCATATCTGCGTTTTACCATATCTGTGATATTCCCACATCTGAGTTCTTCCCACATCTGCGTTTTTCCCATATCTGCGTTTTTCCCATTTCTGCGTTTTTCAAATTTCTGCGATTTTCCGATATCTGTGATTTTCAAATATCTGCGTTTTTCCCATATTTGCGTTTTACCCATATCTGCGTTTTTCCCATATCTGCGTTTTTCCCATATCTGTGTTTTTCACATATCTGCGTTTTTCCCATATCTGCGTTTTTCCCATATCTGCGTTTTTCCCACATCTGCGTTTTTCCCACATCTGCGTTTTTCCCACATCTGCATTTTCCCCACATCTGCGTTCTTCCCACATCTGCGTTCTTCCCACATCTGCGTTCTTCCCACATCTGCGTTTTTCCCACATCTGCGTTTTTCCAATATCTTCGTTTTTACCATATCTGCGATTTTCCCACAACTGCGTTCTTCCCACATCTGCGTTCTTCCCATATCTGCGTTTTTCCCATTTCTGCGTTTTTCAAATTTCTGCGATTTTCAAATGGCTGTGATTTTCAAATATCTGCGTATTTCCAATATCTGCCTTTTTCCCATATCTGCGTTTTTCCCATATCTGCGTTTTTCCCATATCTGTGTTTTTCCCATATCTGCGTTTTTCCCATATCTGCGTTTTTCCCATATATGCGTTTTTCCCATATCTGCGTTTTTCCCATATCTGCGTTTTTCCCACATCTGCGTTTTCCCACATCTGCGTTCTTCCCACATCTGCGTTCTTCCCACATCTGCGTTTTTCACATATCTGCGTTTTTCACATATCTGCGTTTTTCCCACATCTGCGTTCTTCCCACATCTGCATTTTTCCCATATATGCGTTTTTCCCACATCTGCGTTTTTCCCATATCTGCGTTTTTCCCATATCTGCGATTTTCCCATATATGCGTTTTTCGCATATGTGTGTTTTTCTCATATCTGCCTTTTTCCCACATCTGCGTTTTACCCATATCTGCGTTTTTCCCATACCTGGGTTTTTCCCACATCTGCGTTTTTCCCACATCTGCGTTTTTCCCACATCTGCGTTTTTTCCATATCTGCGTTTTTCCCATATCTGTGTTTTTCCCATATCTGCGTTTTTCCCATATCTGCGTTTTTCCCATATATGCGTTTTTCCCATATCTGCGTTTTTCCCATATCTGCGTTTTTCCCACATCTGCGTTTTCCCACATCTGCGTTCTTCCTACATCTGCGTTCTTCCCACATCTGCGTTTTTCCCATATCCGCGTTTTTCCCATATATGCGTTTTTCCCAAATATCTGCGATTTTCCCATATCTGCGATTTTCCCATATCCGCGTTTTTCCCATATCTGCGTTTTTCCCATATATTCGTTTTTCCCATATATGCGTTTTTCCCATATCTGCGTTTTTCCCATATATGCGTTTTTCCCATATCTGTGTTTTTCCCATATCTGCGTTTTTCCCATATCTGCGTTCATCCCATATCTGCGTTTTTCCCATTTCTGCGTTTTTCAAATTTCTGCGATTTTCAAATATCTGCATTTTTCCCATATCTGCGTTTTTCCCATATCTGCGTTTTTCCCATATCTGCGATTTTCCCACATCTGCGTTCTTCCCACATCTGCGTTCTTCCCATATCTGCGTTTTTCCCATTTCTGCTTTTTTCAAATTTCTGCGATTTTCCAATGGCTGTGATTTTCAAATATCTGCGTTTTTCCCATATCTGCGTTTTTCCCATATCTGCGTTTTTCCCATATCTGCGTTTTTCCCATATCTGCGTTATTCCCATATCTGTGTTTTTCACTTGTCTGCGTTTTTCCCATATATGCGTTTTTCCCATATCTGTGTTTTTCCCATATCTGCGTTTTTCCCATATCTGCGTTTTTCCCACATCTGCGTTTATCCCACATCTGCGTTTTTCCCATATCTGCGTTTTTCCCTTATCTGCATTTTTCCCATATCTGCGTTTTTCCCATATCTGCGATTTTCCCATATCTGCGTTTTTCCCATATCTGCGTTTTTCCCATATCTGCGTCTTTCAAACATCTGCGTTTTTCCCATATCTGCGTTTTTCCCACATCTGCGTTCTTCCCACATCTGCATTTTTCCCATATATGCGTTTTTCCCACATCTGCGTTTTTCCCATATCTGCGTTTTTCCCATATCTGCGTTTTTGCCATATCTGCGTTTTTCCCATATATGCGTTTTTCCCATATGTGTGTTTTTCTCATATCTGCCTTTTCCCCACATCTGCGTTTTTCCCATATCTGCGTTTTTCCCATACCTGGGTTTTTCCCACATCTGCGTTTTTCCATATCTGCGTTTTTCCCATATCTACGTTTTTCCCATATCTGCCTTCTTCCCACATCTGCGTTTTTCCCATATCTGCGTTTTACACATATTTGCGTTTTTCCCACATCTGCGTTTTTCCCACATATGCGTTTTTCACATATCTGCGTTTTTCCCATATCTGCGTTTTACCATATCTGTGATATTCCCACATCTGAGTCTTCCCACATCTGCGTTTTTCCCATATCTGCGTTTTTCCCATTTCTGCGTTTTTCAAATTTCTGCGATTTTCCGATATCTGTGATTTTCAAATATCTGCGTTTTTCCCATATTTGCGTTTTACCCATATCTGCGTTTTTCCCATATCTGCGTTTTTCCCATATCTGTGTTTTTCACATATCTGCGTTTTTCCCATATCTGCGTTTTTCCCATATCTGCGTTTTTCCCACATCTGCGTTTTTCCCACATCTGCGTTTTTCCCACATCTGCATTTTCCCCACATCTGCGTTCTTCCCACATCTGCGTTCTTCCCACATCTGCGTTCTTCCCACATCTGCGTTTTTCCCACATCTGCGTTTTTCCAATATCTTCGTTTTTACCATATCTGCGATTTTCCCACAACTGCGTTCTTCCCACATCTGCGTTCTTCCCATATCTGCGTTTTTCCCATTTCTGCGTTTTTCAAATTTCTGCGATTTTCAAATGGCTGTGATTTTCAAATATCTGCGTATTTCCAATATCTGCCTTTTTCCCATATCTGCGTTTTTCCCATATCTGCGTTTTTCCCATATCTGTGTTTTTCCCATATCTGCGTTTTTCCCATATCTGCGTTTTTCCCATATATGCGTTTATCCCATATCTGCGTTTTTCCCATATCTGCGTTTTTCCCACATCTGCGTTTTCCCACATCTGCGTTCTTCCCACATCTGCGTTCTTCCCACATCTGCGTTTTTCACATATCTGCGTTTTTCACATATCTGCGTTCTTCCCACATCTGCGTTCTTCCCACATCTGCGTTTTTCCCATATCTGCGATTTCCCCACATCTGCGTTCTTCCCACATCTGCGTTCTTCCCACATCTGCGTTCTTCCCATATCTGCGTTTTTCCCATTTCTGCGTTTTTCAAATTTCTGCGATTTTCCAATGGCTGTGATTTTCAAATATCTGCGTTTTTCCCATATCTGCGTTTTTCCCATATCCGCGTTTTTCCCATATATGCGTTTTTCCCAAATATCTGCGATTTTCCCATATCTGCGATTTTCCCATATCCGCGTTTTTCCCATATCTGCGTTTTTCCCATATATTCGTTTTTCCCATATATGCGTTTTTCCCATATCTGCGTTTTTCCCATATATGCGTTTTTCCCATATCTGTGTTTTTCCCATATCTGCGTTTTTCCCATATCTGCGTTCTTCCCATATCTGCGTTTTTCCCATTTCTGCGTTTTTCAAATTTCTGCGATTTTCAAATATCTGCATTTTTCCCATATCTGCGTTTTTCCCATATCTGCGTTTTTCCCATATCTGCGATTTTCCCACATCTGCGTTCTTCCCACATCTGCGTTCTTCCCATATCTGCGTTTTTCCCATTTCTGCTTTTTTCAAATTTCTGCGATTTTCCAATGGCTGTGATTTTCAAATATCTGCGTTTTTCCCATATCTGCGTTTTTCCCATATCTGCGTTTTTCCCATATCTGCGTTTTTTCCATATCTGCGTTATTCCCATATCTGTGTTTTTCACTTGTCTGCGTTTTTCCCATATATGCGTTTTTCCCATATCTGTGTTTTTCCCTTATCTGCGTTTTTCCCATATCTGCGTTTTTCCCACATCTGCGTTTATCCCACATCTGCGTTTTTCCCATATCTGCGTTTTTCCCATATCTGCATTTTTCCCATATCTGCGTTTTTCCCATATCTGCGATTTTCCCATATCTGCGTTTTTCCCATATCTGCGTTTTTCCCATATCTGCGTCTTTCAAACATCTGCGTTTTTCCCATATCTGCGTTTTTCCCACATCTGCGTTCTTCCCACATCTGCATTTTTCCCATATATGCGTTTTTCCCACATCTGCGTTTTTCCCATATCTGCGTTTTTCCCATATCTGCGTTTTTGCCATATCTGCGTTTTTCCCATATATGCGTTTTTCCCATATGTGTGTTTTTCTCATATCTGCCTTTTCCCCACATCTGCGTTTTTCCCATATCTGCGTTTTTCCCATACCTGGGTTTTTCCCACATCTGCGTTTTTTCCATATCTGCGTTTTTCCCATATCTACGTTTTTCCCATATCTGCCTTCTTCCCACATCTGCGTTTTTCCCATATCTGCGTTTTACCCATATTTGCGTTTTTCCCACATCTGCGTTTTTCCCACATATGCGTTTTTCACATATCTGCGTTTTTCCCATATCTGCGTTTTACCATATCTGTGATATTCCCACATCTGAGTTCTTCCCACATCTGCGTTTTTCCCATATCTGCGTTTTTCCCATTTCTGCGTTTTTCAAATTTCTGCGATTTTCCGATATCTGTGATTTTCAAATATCTGCGTTTTTCCCATATTTGCGTTTTACCCATATCTGCGTTTTTCCCATATCTGCGTTTTTCCCATATCTGTGTTTTTCACATATCTGCGTTTTTCCCATATCTGCGTTTTTCCCATATCTGCGTTTTTCCCACATCTGCGTTTTTCCCACATCTGCGTTTTTCCCACATCTGCATTTTCCCCACATCTGCGTTCTTCCCACATCTGCGTTCTTCCCACATCTGCGTTCTTCCCACATCTGCGTTTTTCCCACATCTGCGTTTTTCCAATATCTTCGTTTTTACCATATCTGCGATTTTCCCACAACTGCGTTCTTCCCACATCTGCGTTCTTCCCATATCTGCGTTTTTCCCATTTCTGCGTTTTTCAAATTTCTGCGATTTTCAAATGGCTGTGATTTTCAAATATCTGCGTATTTCCAATATCTGCCTTTTTCCCATATCTGCGTTTTTCCCATATCTGCGTTTTTCCCATATCTGTGTTTTTCCCATATCTGCGTTTTTCCCATATCTGCGTTTTTCCCATATATGCGTTTTTCCCATATCTGCGTTTTTCCCATATCTGCGTTTTTCCCACATCTGCGTTTTCCCACATCTGCGTTCTTCCCACATCTGCGTTCTTCCCACATCTGCGTTTTTCACATATCTGCGTTTTTCACATATCTGCGTTTTTCCCACATCTGCGTTCTTCCCACATCTGCATTTTTCCCATATATGCGTTTTTCCCACATCTGCGTTTTTCCCATATCTGCGTTTTTCCCATATCTGCGATTTTCCCATATATGCGTTTTTCGCATATGTGTGTTTTTCTCATATCTGCCTTTTTCCCACATCTGCGTTTTACCCATATCTGCGTTTTTCCCATACCTGGGTTTTTCCCACATCTGCGTTTTTCCCACATCTGCGTTTTTCCCACATCTGCGTTTTTTCCATATCTGCGTTTTTCCCATATCTGTGTTTTTCCCATATCTGCGTTTTTCCCATATCTGCGTTTTTCCCATATATGCGTTTTTCCCATATCTGCGTTTTTCCCATATCTGCGTTTTTCCCACATCTGCGTTTTCCCACATCTGCGTTCTTCCTACATCTGCGTTCTTCCCACATCTGCGTTTTTCACATATCTGCGTTTTTCCCATATCTGCGTTTTTCCCATATCTGCCATCTTCCCACATCTGCGTTTTTCCCATATCTGCGTTTTACCCATATTTGCGTTTTTCCCACATCTGCGATTTTCCCACATATGCGTTTTTCACATATCTGCGTTTTTCCCATATCTGCGTTTTTCCCATATCTGTGATATTCCCACATCTGCGTTCTTCCCACATCTGCGTTCTTCCCACATCTGCGTTCTTCCCACATCTGCGTTTTTCCCACATCTGCGTTTTTCCAATATCTGCGTTTTTCCCATATCTGCGATTTTCCCACAACTGCGTTCTTCCCACATCTGCGTTCTTCCCATATCTGCGTTTTTCCCATTTCTGCGTTTTTCAAATTTCTGCGATTTTCCAATGGCTGTGATTTTCAAATATCTGCGTATTTCCAATATCTGCCTTTTTCCCATATCTGCGTTATTCCCATATCTGCATTTTTCCCATTTTTGCGTTTTTCCCATTTCTGCGTATTACAAATTGCTGCGATTTTCCAATGGTTGTGATTTTCAAATATCTGCGTTATTCCCATACCTGCATTTTTCCCATATCTGCGTTTTTCCCATATATGCATTTTTCCCATATATGCGTTTTTCCCATATATGCGTTTTTCCCATATCTGTGTTATTCCCTTATCTGCGTTTTTTCATATCTGCGTTTTTTCCATATCTGCGTTTTTCCCACATCTGCGTTCTTCCCACATCTGCGTTCTTCCCACATCTGCGTTCTTCCCACATCTGCGTTCTTCCCATATCTGCGTTTTTCCCATTTCTGCGTTTTTCTAATTTCTGCGATATTCCTATGGCTGTGATTTTCAAATATCTGCGTTTTTCCCATATATGCGTTTTTCCCATATATGCGTTTTTCCCATATCTGCGTTTTTCAAATTGCTGCGATTTTCCAATGGTTGTGATTCTCAAATATCTGCGTTATTCCCATATCTGCATTTTTCCCATAATTGCGTTTTTCCCATATATGCGTTTTTCCCATATCTGCATTTTTCCCGTATCTTCGTTTTTCCCATATCTGCGTTTTTCCCATATCTGCGTTTTTCAAATTGCTGCGATTTTCCAATGGTTGTGATTTTCAAATATCTGCGTTATTCCCATATCTGCATTTTTCCCATTTTTGCATTTTTCCCATTTCTCTGTTTTTCAAATTGCTGCGATTTTCCAATGGTTGTGATTTTCAAATATCTGCGTTATTCCCATACCTGCATTTTTCCCATATCTGCGTTTTTCCCATATATGCATTTTTCCCATATATGCGTTTTTCCCATATATGCGTTTTTCCCATATCTGTGTTATTCCCTTATCTGCGTTTTTCCCATATCTGCGTTTTTCCCACATCTGCGTTTTTCCCACATCTGCGTTTTTCCCACATCTGCGTTTTTCCCATATCTGCGTTTTTCCCATATCTGCATTTTTCCCATATCTGCGTTTTTCCCATATCTGCGATTTTCCCATATCTGCGTTTTTCCCATATCTGCGTTTTTCCCATATCTGCGTTTTTCCCATATATGCGTTTTTCCCATATATGCGTTTTTCCCATATCTGCGTTTTTCCCACATCTGCGTTCTTCCCACATCTGCATTTTTCCCATATATGCGTTTTTCCCACATCTGCGTTTTTCCCATATCTGCGTTTTTCCCATATCTGCGTTTTTGCCATATCTGCGTTTTTCCCATATATGCGTTTTTCCCATATGTGTGTTTTTCTCATATCTGCCTTTTCCCCACATCTGCGTTTTTCCCATATCTGCGTTTTTCCCATACCTGGGTTTTTCCCACATCTGCGTTTTTTCCATATCTGCGTTTTTCCCATATCTACGTTTTTCCCATATCTGCCTTCTTCCCACATCTGCGTTTTTCCCATATCTGCGTTTTACCCATATTTGCGTTATTCCCACATCTGCGTTTTTCCCACATATGCGTTTTTCACATATCTGCGTTTTTCCCATATCTGCGTTTTACCATATCTGTGATATTCCCACATCTGAGTTCTTCCCACATCTGCGTTTTTCCCATATCTGCGTTTTTCCCATTTCTGCGTTTTTCAAATTTCTGCGATTTTCCGATATCTGTGATTTTCAAATATCTGCGTTTTTCCCATATTTGCGTTTTACCCATATCTGCGTTTTTCCCATATCTGCGTTTTTCCCATATCTGTGTTTTTCACATATCTGCGTTTTTCCCATATCTGCGTTTTTCCCATATCTGCGTTTTTCCCACATCTGCGTTTTTCCCACATCTGCGTTTTTCCCACATCTGCATTTTCCCCACATCTGCGTTCTTCCCACATCTGCGTTCTTCCCACATCTGCGTTCTTCCCACATCTGCGTTTTTCCCACATCTGCGTTTTTCCAATATCTTCGTTTTTACCATATCTGCGATTTTCCCACAACTGCCTTCTTCCCACATCTGCGTTCTTCCCATATCTGCGTTTTTCCCATTTCTGCGTTTTTCAAATTTCTGCGATTTTCAAATGGCTGTGATTTTCAAATATCTGCGTATTTCCAATATCTGCCTTTTTCCCATATCTGCGTTTTTCCCATATCTGCGTTTTTCCCATATCTGTGTTTTTCCCATATCTGCGTTTTTCCCATATCTGCGTTTTCCCCATATATGCGTTTTTCCCATATCTGCGTTTTTCCCATATCTGCGTTTTTCCCACATCTGCGTTTTCCCACATCTGCGTTCTTCCCACATCTGCGTTCTTCCCACATCTGCGTTTTTCACATATCTGCGTTTTTCACATATCTGCGTTTTTCCCACATCTGCGTTCTTCCCACATCTGCATTTTTCCCATATATGCGTTTTTCCCACATCTGCGTTTTTCCCATATCTGCGTTTTTCCCATATCTGCGATTTTCCCATATATGCGTTTTTCGCATATGTGTGTTTTTCTCATATCTGCCTTTTTCCCACATCTGCGTTTTACCCATATCTGCGTTTTTCCCATACCTGGGTTTTTCCCACATCTGCGTTTTTCCCACATCTGCGTTTTTCCCACATCTGCGTTTTTTCCATATCTGCGTTTTTCCCATATCTGTGTTTTTCCCATATCTGCGTTTTTCCCATATCTGCGTTTTTCCCATATATGCGTTTTTCCCATATCTGCGTTTTTCCCATATCTGCGTTTTTCCCACATCTGCGTTTTCCCACATCTGCGTTCTTCCTACATCTGCGTTCTTCCCACATCTGCGTTTTTCACATATCTGCGTTTTTCCCATATCTGCGTTTTTCCCATATCTGCCATCTTCCCACATCTGCGTTTTTCCCATATCTGCGTTTTACCCATATTTGCGTTTTTCCCACATCTGCGATTTTCCCACATATGCGTTTTTCACATATCTGCGTTTTTCCCATATCTGCGTTTTTCCCATATCTGTGATATTCCCACATCTGCGTTCTTCCCACATCTGCGTTCTTCCCACATCTGCGTTCTTCCCACATCTGCGTTTTTCCCACATCTGCGTTTTTCCAATATCTGCGTTTTTCCCATATCTGCGATTTTCCCACAACTGCGTTCTTCCCACATCTGCGTTCTTCCCATATCTGCGTTTTTCCCTTTTCTGCGTTTTTCAAATTTCTGCGATTTTCCAATGGCTGTGATTTTCAAATATCTGCGTATTTCCAATATCTGCCTTTTTCCCATATCTGCGTTATTCCCATATCTGCATTTTTCCCATTTTTGCGTTTTTCCCATTTCTGCGTATTACAAATTGCTGCGATTTTCCAATGGTTGTGATTTTCAAATATCTGCGTTATTCCCATACCTGCATTTTTCCCATATCTGCGTTTTTCCCATATATGCATTTTTCCCATATATGCGTTTTTCCCATATATGCGTTTTTCCCATATCTGTGTTATTCCCTTATCTGCGTTTTTTCATATCTGCGTTTTTTCCATATCTGCGTTTTTCCCACATCTGCGTTCTTCCCACATCTGCGTTCTTCCCACATCTGCGTTCTTCCCTATCTCCGTTTTTCCCATTTCTGCGTTTTTCAAATTTCTGCGATTTTCCAATGGCTGTGATTTTCAAATATCTGCGTTTTTCCAATAACTGCGTTTTTCCCATATCTGCGTTTTTCCCATAACTGCGTTTTTCCCATATCTGCGATTTCCCCACATCTGCGTTCTTCCCACATCTGCGTTCTTCCCACATCTGCGTTCTTCCCATATCTGCGTTTTTCCCATTTCTGCGTTTTTCTAATTTCTGCGATATTCCTATGGCTGTGATTTTCAAATATCTGCGTTTTTCCCATATATGCGTTTTTCCCATATATGCGTTTTTCCCATATCTGCGTTTTTCAAATTGCTGCGATTTTCCAATGGTTGTGATTCTCAAATATCTGCGTTATTCCCATATCTGCATTTTTCCCATATCTGCGTTTTTCCCATATATGCGTTTTTCCCATATCTGCATTTTTCCCGTATCTTCGTTTTTCCCATATCTGCGTTTTTCCCATATCTGCGTTTTTCAAATTGCTGCGATTTTCCAATGGTTGTGATTTTCAAATATCTGCGTTATTCCCATATCTGCATTTTTCCCATTTTTGCATTTTTCCCATTTCTCTGTTTTTCAAATTGCTGCGATTTTCCAATGGTTGTGATTTTCAAATATCTGCGTTATTCCCATACCTGCATTTTTCCCATATCTGCGTTTTTCCCATATATGCATTTTTCCCATATATGCGTTTTTCCCATATATGCGTTTTTCCCATATCTGTATTATTCCCTTATCTGCGTTTTTCCCATATCTGCGTTTTTCCCACATCTGCGTTTTTCCCACATCTGCGTTTTTCCCACATCTGCGTTTTTCCCATATCTGCGTTTTTCCCATATCTGCATTTTTCCCATATCTGCGTTTTTCCCATATCTGCGATTTTCCCATATCTGCGTTTTTCCCATATCTGCGTTTTTCCCATATCTGCGTTTTTCCCATATATGCGTTTTTCCCATATATGCGTTTTTCCCATATCTGCGTTTTTCCCATATCTGCGTTTTTCCCATATCTGCGTCTTTCAAACATCTGCGTTTTTCCCATACCTGCGTTTTTCCCACATCTGCGTTCTTTCCACATCTGCATTTTTCCCATATATGCGTTTTTCCCACATCTGCGTTTTTCCCATATCTGCTTTTTTCCCATATCTGCGTTTTTGCCATATCTGCGTTTTTCCCATATATGCGTTTTTCCCATATGTGTGTTTTTCTCATATCTGCCTTTTTCCCACATCTGAGTTTTTCCCATATCTGCGTTTTTCCCATACCTGGGTTTTTCCCACATCTGCGTTTTTCCCACATCTGCGTTTTTCTCACATCTGCGTTTTTTCCATATCTGCGTTTTTCCCATATCTGCGTTTTTCCCATATCTGCCTTCTTCCCACATCTGCGTTTTTCCCATATCTGCGTTTTACCCATATTTGCGTTTTTCCCACATCTGCGTTTTTCCCACATATGCGTTTTTCACATATCTGCGTTTTTCGCATATCTGCGTTTTACCATATCTGTGATATTCCCACATCTGAGTTCTTCCCACATCTGCGTTCTTCCCTATCTCCGTTTTTCCCATTTCTGCGTTTTTCAAATTTCTGCGATTTTCCAATGGGTGTGATTTTCAAATATCTGCGTTTTTCCAATAACTGCGTTTTTCCCATATCTGCGTTTTTCCCATAACTGCGTTTTTCCCATATCTGCGATTTCCCCACATCTGCGTTCTTCCCACATCTGCGTTCTTCCCATATCTGCGTTTTTCCCATTTCTGCGTTTTTCAAATTTCTGCGATTTTCCAATGGCTGTGATTTTCAAATATCTGCGTTTTTCCCATATCTGCGTTTTTCCCATATCCGCGTTTTTCCCATATATGCGTTTTTCCCAAATATCTGCGATTTTCCCATATCTGCGATTTTCCCATATCTGCGTTTTTCCCATATCTGCGTTTTTCCCATATATGCGTTTTTCCCATATATGCGTTTTTCCCATATATGCGTTTTTCCCATATCTGTGTTTTTCCCATATCTGCGTTTTTCCCATATCTGCGTTCTTCCCATATCTGCGTTTTTCCCATTTCTGCGTTTTTCAAATTTCTGCGATTTTCAAATATCTGCGTTTTTCCCATATCTGCGTTTTTCCCATATCTGCGTTTTTCCAATATCTGCGATTTTCCCACATCTGCGTTCTTCCCACATCTGCGTTCATCCCATATCTGCGTTTTTCCCATTTCTGCTTTTTTCAAATTTCTGCGATTTTCCAATGGCTGTGATTTTCAAATATCTGCGTTTTTCCCATATATGCGTTTTTCCCACATCTGCGTTTTTCCCACATCTGCGTTTTTCCCATATCTGCGTTTTTCCCATATCTGAGTTTTTCCCATATCTGCGTATTTCCCATTTCTGCGTTTTTCAAATTTCTGCGATTTTCCAATGGCTGTGATTTTCAAATATCTGCGTTTTTCCCATATCTGCGTTTTTCCCATATCCGCGTTTTTCCCATATATGCGTTTTTCCCAAATATCTGCGATTTTCCCATATCTGCGATTTTCCCATATCCGCGTTTTTCCCATATCTGCGTTTTTCCCATATATGCGTTTTTCCCATATATGCGTTTTTCCCATATCTGCGTTTTTCAAATTGCTGCGATTTTCCAATGGTTGTGATTTTCAAATATCTGCGTTATTCCCATATCTGCATTTTTCCCATATCTGCGTTTTTCCCATATATGCGTTTTTCCCATATATGCGTTTTTCCCATATCTGTGTTTTTCCCATATCTGCGTTTTTTCATATCTGCGTTTTTCCCATATCTGCGTTTTTCCCACATCTGCGTTCTTCCCACATCTGCGTTCTTCCCACATCTGCGTTCTTCCCTATCTCCGTTTTTCCCATTTCTGCGTTTTTCAAATTTCTGCGATTTTCCAATGGCTGTGATTTTCAAATATCTGCGTTTTTCCAACAACTGCGTTTTTCCCATATCTGCGTTTTTCCCATAACTGCGTTTTTCCCATATCTGCGATTTCCCCACATCTGCGTTCATCCCACATCTGCGTTCTTCCCACATCTGCGTTCTTCCCATATCTGCGTTTTTCCCATTTCTGCGTTTTTCAAATTTCTGCGATTTTCCAATGGCTGTGATTTTCAAATATCTGCGTTTTTGCATATCTGCCTTTTTCCCATATCCGCGTTTTTCCCATATATGCGTTTTTCCCAAATATCGGCGATTTTCCCATATCTGCGATTTTCCCATATCTGCGTTTTTCCCATATCTGCGTTTTTCCCATATATGCGTTTTTCCCATATATGCGTTTTTCCCATATCTACGTTTTTCCCATATATGCGTTTTTCCCATATATGCGTTTTTCCCATATCTGTGTTTTTCCCATATCTGCGTTTTTCCCATATCTGCGTTCTTCCCATATCTGCGTTTTTCCCATTTCTGCGTTTTTCAAATTTTTGCGATTTTCAAATATCTGCGTTTTTCCCATATCTGCGTTTTTCCCATATCTGCGTTTTTCCCATATCTGCGATTTTCCCACATCTGCGTTCTTCCCACATCTGCGTTCTTCCCATATCTGCGTTATTCCCATTTCTGCTTTTTTCAAATTTCTGCGATTTTCCAATGGCTGTGATTTTCAAATATCTGCGTTTTCCCCATATCTGCGTTTTTCCCATATCTGCGTTTTTCCCATATCTGCGTTTTTCCCATATCTGCGTTATTCCCATATCTGTGTTTTTCACTTGTCTGCGTTTATCCCATATATGCGTTTTTCCCATATCTGTGTTTTTCCCATATCTGCGTTTTTCCCACATCTGCGTTTTTCCCACATCTGCGTTTTTCCCACATCTGCGTTTTTCCCATATCTGCGTTTTTCCCATATCTGCATTTTTCCCATATCTGCGTTTGTCCCATATCTGCGATTTTTCCATATCTGCGTTTTTCCCATATCTGCGTTTTTCCCATATCTACGTTTTTCCCATATATGCGTTTTTCCCATATATGCGTTTTTCCCATATCTGCGTTTTTCCCATATCTGCGTTTTTCCCATATCTGCGTCTTTCAAACATCTGCGTTTTTCCCATACCTGCGTTTTTCCCACATCTGCGTTCTTCCCACATCTGCATTTTTCCCATATATGCGTTTTTCCCACATCTGCGTTTTTCCCATATCTGCGTTTTTCCCATATCTGCGTTTTTGCCATATCTGCGTTTTTCCCAAATATGCGTTTTTCCCATATGTGTGTTTTTCTCATATCTGCCTTTTTCCCACATCTGCGTTTTTCCCATATCTGCGTTTTTCCAATACCTGGGTTTTTCCCACATCTGCGTTTTTCCCACATCTGCGTTTTTCTCACATCTGCGTTTTTTCCATATCTGCGTTTTTCCCATATCTGCGTTTTTCCCATATCTGCCTTCTTCCCACATCTGCGTCTTTCCCATATCTGCGTTTTACCCATATCTGCGTTTTTCCCACATCTGCGTTTTTCCCACATATGCGTTTTTCACATATCTGCGTTTTTCCCATATCTGCGTTTTACCATATCTGTGATATTCCCACATCTGAGTTCTTCCCACATCTGCGTTTTTCCCATATCTGCGTTTTTCCCATTTCTGCGTTTTTCAAATTTCTGCGATTTTCCGATATCTGTGATTTTCAAATATCTGTGTTTTTCCCATATCTGCGTTTTTCCCATATCTGCGTTTTTCCCATATCTGCGTTTTTCCCATATCTGTGTTTTTCACATATCTGCGTTTTTCCCATATCTGCGTTTTTCCCATATCTGCGTTTTTCCCACATCTGCGTTCTTCCCACATCTGCGTTCTTCCCACATCTGCGTTCTTCCCTATCTCCGTTTTTCCCATTTCTGCGTTTTTCAAATTTCTGCGATTTTCCAATGGCTGTGATTTTCAAATATCTGCGTTTTTCCAATAACTGAGTTTTTCCCATATCTGCGTTTTTCCCATAACTGCGTTTTTCCCATATCTGCGATTTCCCCACATCTGCGTTCTTCCCACATCTGCGTTCTTCCCACATCTGCGTTCTTCCCATATCTGCGTTTTTCCCATTTCTGCGTTTTTCAAATTTCTGCGATTTTCCAATGGCTGTGATTTTCAAATATCTGCGTTTTTCCCATATCTGCGTATTTCCCATATCCGCTTTTTTCCCATATATGCGTTTTTCTTAAACATCTGCGATTTTCCCATATCTGCGATTTTCCCATATCTGCGTTTTTCCCATATCTGCGTTTTTCCCATATATGCGTTTATTCCCATATATGCGTTTTTCCCATATCTGCGTTTTTCCCATATATGCGTTTTTCCCATATATGCGTTTTTCCCATATCTGTGTTTTTCCCATATCTGCGTTTTTCCCATATCTGCGTTCTTCCCATATCTGCGTTTTTCCCATTTCTGCGTTTTTCAAATTTTTGCGATTTTCAAATATCTGCGTTTTTCCCATATCTGCGTTTTTCCCATATCTGCGTTTTTCCCATATCTGCGATTTTCCCACATCTGCGTTCTTCCCACATCTGCGTTCTTCCCATATCTGCGTTTTTCCCATTTCTGCTTTTTTCAAATTTCTGCGATTTTCCAATGGCTGTGATTTTCAAATATCTGCGTTTTCCCCATATCTGCGTTTTTCCCATATCTGCGTTTTTCCCATATCTGCGTTTTTCCCATATCTGCGTTATTCCCATATCTGTGTTTTTCACTTGTCTGCGTTTTTCCCATATATGCGTTTTTCCCATATCTGTGTTTTTCCCATATCTGCGTTTTTCCCACATCTGCGTTTTTCCCACATCTGCGTTTTTCCCATATCTGCGTTTTTCCCATATCTGCGTTATTCCCATATCTGTGTTTTTCACTTGTCTGCGTTTTTCCCATATATGCGTTTTTCCCATATCTGTGTTTTTCCCATATCTGCGTTTTTCCCATATCTGCGTTTTTCCCACATCTGCGTTTTTCCCACATCTGCGTTTTTCCCATATCTGCGTTTTTCCCATATCTGCGTTTTTCCCATATCTGCATTTTTCCCATATCTGCGTTTTTCACATACCTGCGTTTTTTCCCACATCTGCGTTCTTCCCACATCTGCGTTTTTCACATATCTGCGTTTTTCCCACATCTGCGTTTTTCCCATATCTGCGTTTTTCCCATATCTGCGTTTTTGCCATATCTGCGTTTTTCCCATATATGCGTTTTTCCCATATGTGTGTTTTTCTCATATCTGCCTTTTTCCCACATCTGCGTTTTTCCCATATCTGCGTTTTTCCCATACCTGGGTTTTTCCCACATCTGCGTTTTTCCCACATCTGCGTTTTTCTCACATCTGCGTTTTCTCCATATCTGCGTTTTTCCCATATCTGCGTTTTTCCCATATCTGCCTTCTTCCCACATCTGCGTTTTTCCCATATCTGCGTTTTACCCATATTTGCGTTTTTCCCACATCTGCGTTTTTCCCACATATGCGTTTTTCACATATCTGCGTTTTTCCCATATCTGCGTTTTACCATATCTGTGATATTCCCACATCTGAGTTCTTCCCACATCTGCGTTTTTCCCATATCTGCGTTTTTCCCATTTCTGCGTTTTTCAAATTTCTGCGATTTTCCGATATCTGTGATTTTCAAATATCTGCGTTTTTCCCACATCTGCGTTTTTCCCACATCTGCGTTTTTCCCATATCTGCGTTTTTCCCATATCTGCGTTTTTCCCATATCTGCGTATTTCCCATTTCTGCGTTTTTCAAATTTCTGCGATTTTCCAATGGCTGTGATTTTCAAATATCTGCGTTTTTCCCATATCTGCGTTTTTCCCATATCCGCGTTTTTCCCATATATGCGTTTTTCCCAAATATCTGCGATTTTCCCATATCTGCGATTTTCCCATATCCGCGTTTTTCCCATATCTGCGTTTTTCCCATATATGCGTTTTTCCCATATATGCGTTTTTCCCATATCTGCGTTTTTCAAATTGCTGCGATTTTCCAATGGTTGTGATTTTCAAATATCTGCGTTATTCCCATATCTGCATTTTTCCCATATCTGCGTTTTTCCCATATATGCGTTTTTCCCATATCTGCATTTTTCCCGTATCTTCGTTTTTCCCATATCTGCGTTTTTCCCATATCTGCGTTTTTCAAATTGCTGCGATTTTCCAATGGTTGTGATTTTCAAATATCTGCGTTATTCCCATATCTGCATTTTTCCCATATCTGCGTTTTTCCCATATATGCATTTTCCCCATATATGCGTTTTTCCCATATATGCGTTTTTCCCATATCTGTGTTTTTCCCATATCTGCGTTTTTTCATATCTGCGTTTTTCCCATATCTGCGTTTTCCCCACATCTGCGTTCTTCCCACATCTGCGTTCTTCCCACATCTGCGTTCTTCCCTATCTCCGTTTTTCCCATTTCTGCGTTTTTCAAATTTCTGCGATTTTCCAATGGCTGTGATTTTCAAATATCTGCGTTTTTCCAACAACTGCGTTTTTCTCATATCTGCGTTTTTCCCATAACTGCGTTTTTCCCATATCTGCGATTTCCCCACATCTGCGTTCATCCCACATCTGCGTTCTTCCCACATCTGCGTTCTTCCCATATCTGCGTTTTTCCCATTTCTGCGTTTTTCAAATTTCTGCGATTTTCCAATGGCTGTGATTTTCAAATATCTGCGTTTTTGCATATCTGCCTTTTCCCCTTATCCGCGTTTTTCCCATATATGCGTTTTTCGCAAATATCTGCGATTTTCCCATAACTGCGATTTTCCCATATCTGCGTTTTTCCCATATCTGCGTTTTTCCCATATATGCGTTTTTCCCATATATGCGTTTTTCCCATATATGCGTTTTTCCCATATATGCGTTTTTCCCATATCTGTGTTTTTCCCATATCTGCGTTCTTCCCATATCTGCGTTTTTCCCATTTCTGCGTTTTTCAAATTTTTGCGATTTTCAAATATCTGCGTTTTTCCCATATCTGCGTTTTTCCCATATCTGCGTTTTTCCCATATCTGCGATTTTCCCACATCTGCGTTCTTCCCACATCTGCGTTCTTCCCATATCTGCGTTTTTCCCATTTCTGCTTTTTTCAAATTTCGGCGATTTTCCAATGGCTGTGATTTTCAAATATCTGCGTTTTCCCCATATCTGCGTTTTTCCCATATCTGCGTTATTCCCATATCTGTGTTTTTCACTTGTCTGCGTTTTTCCCATATATGCGTTTTTCAAATATCTGTGTTTTTCCCATATCTGCGTTTTTCCCAAATCTGCGTTTTTCCCACATCTGCGTTTTTCCCACATCTGCGTTTTTCCCATATCTGCGTTTTTCCCATATCTGCATTTTTCCCATATCTGCGTTTTTCCCATATCTGCGATTTTCCCATATCTGCGTTTTTCCCAAATCTGCGTTTTTCCCATATCTGCGTTTTTCCCATATATGCGTTTTTCCCATATCTGCGTTTTTCCCATATATGCGTTTTTCCCATATATGCGTTTTTCCCATATCTGCGTTTTTCCCATATCTGCGTTTTTCCCATATCTGCGTCTTTCAAACATCTGCGTTTTTCCCATACCTGCGTTTTTCCCACATCTGCGTTCTTCCCACATCTGCATTTTTCCCATATATGCGTTTTTCCCACATCTGCGTTTTTCCCATATCTGCGTTTTTCCCATTTCTGCGTTTTTTAAATTTCTGCGATTTTCCAATGGCTGTGATTTTCAAATATCTGCGTTTTTCCCATATCTGCGTTTTTCCCAGATCCGCGTTTTTCCCATATATGCGTTTTTCGCAAATATCTGCGATTTTCCCATATCTGCGATTTTCCCATATCTGCGTTTTTCCCATATCTGCGTTTTTCCCATATATGCGTTTTTCCCATATATGCGTTTTTCCCATATATGCGTTTTTCCCATATCTGTGTTTTTCCCATATCTGCGTTTTTCCCATATCTGCGTTCTTCCCATATCTGCGTTTTTCCCATTTCTGCGTTTTTCAAATTTCTGCGATTTTCAAATATCTGCGTTTTTCCCATATCTGCGTTTTTCCCATATCTGCGTTTTTCCCATATCTGCGATTTTCCCACATCTGCGTTCTTCCCACATCTGCGTTCTTCCCATATCTGCGTTTTTCCCATTTCTGCTTTTTTCAAATTTCTGCGATTTTCCAATGGCTGTGATTTTCAAATATCTGCGTTTTTCCCATATCTGCGTTTTTCCCACATCTGCGTTTTTCCCACATCTGCGTTTTTCCCATATCTGCGTTTTTCCCATATCTGCGTTTTTCCCATATCTGCGTATTTCCCATTTCTGCGTTTTTCAAATTTCTGCGATTTTCCAATGGCTGTGATTTTCAAATATCTGCGTTTTTCCCATATCTGCGTTTTTCCCATATCCGCGTTTTTCCCATATATGCGTTTTTCCCAAATATCTGCGATTTTCCCATATCTGCGATTTTCCCATATCTGCGTTTTTCCCATATCTGCGTTTTTCCCATATCTGCGTTTTTCCCATATATGCGTTTTTCCCATATATGCGTTTTTCCCATATATGCGTTTTTCCCATATCTGCGTTTTTCCCATATCTGCGTTCTTCCCATATCTGCGTTTTTCCCATTTCTGCGTTTTTCAAATTTTTGCGATTTTCAAATATCTGCGTTTTTCCCATATCTGCGTTTTTCCCATATCTGCGTTTTTCCCATATCTGCGATTTTCCCACATCTGCGTTCTTCCCACATCTGCGTTCTTCCCATATCTGCGTTTTTCCCATTTCTGCTTTTTTCAAATTTCTGCGATTTTCCAATGGCTGTGATTTTCAAATATCTGCGTTTTCCCCATATCTGCGTTTTTCCCATATCTGCGTTTTTCCCATATCTGCGTTTTTCCCATATCTGCGTTATTCCCATATCTGTGTTTTTCACTTGTCTGCGTTTTTCCCATATATGCGTTTTTCAAATATCTGTGTTTTTCCCATATCTGCGTTTTTCCCAAATCTGCGTTTTTCCCACATCTGCGTTTTTCCCACATCTGCGTTTTTCCCATATCTGCGTTTTTCCCATATCTGCATTTTTCCCATATCTGCGTTTTTCCCATATCTGCGATTTTCCCATATCTGCGTTTTTCCCATATCTGCGTTTTTCCCATATCTGCGTTTTTCCCATATATGCGTTTTTCCCATATCTGCGTTTTTCCCATATATGCGTTTTTCCCATATATGCGTTTTTCCCAAATCTGCGTTTTTCCCATATCTGCGTTTTTCCCATATCTGCGTCTTTCAAACATCTGCGTTTTTCCCATACCTGCGTTTTTCCCACATCTGCGTTCTTCCCACATCTGCATTTTTCCCATATATGCGTTTTTCCCACAACTGCGTTTTTCCCATATCTGCGTTTTTCCCATTTCTGCGTTTTTCAAATTTCTGCGATTTTCCAATGGCTGTGATTTTCAAATATCTGCGTTTTTCCCATATCTGCGTTTTTCCCAGATCCGCGTTTTTCCCATATATGCGTTTTTCGCAAATATCTGCGATTTTCCCATATCTGCGATTTTCCCATATCTGCGTTTTTCCCATATATGCGTTTTTCCCATATATGCGTTTTTCCCATATATGCGTTTTTCCCATATCTGTGTTTTTCCCATATCTGCGTTTTTCCCATATCTGTGTTCTTCCCATATCTGCGTTTTTCCCATTTCTGCGTTTTTCAAATTTCTGCGATTTTCAAATATCTGCGTTTTTCCCATATCTGCGTTTTTCCCATATCTGCGTTTTTCCCATATCTGCGATTTTCCCACATCTGCGTTCTTCCCACATCTGCGTTCTTCCCATATCTGCGTTTTTCCCATTTCTGCTTTTTTCAAATTTCTGCGTTTTTCCAATGGCTGTGATTTTCAAATATCTGCGTTTTTCCCATATCTGCGTTTTTCCCACATCTGCGTTTTTCCCACATCTGCGTTTTTCCCATATCTGCGTTTTTCCCATATCTGCGTTTTTCCCATATCTGCGTATTTCCCATTTCTGCGTTTTTCAAATTTCTGCGATTTTCCAATGGCTGTGATTTTCAAATATCTGCGTTTTTCCCATATCTGCGTTTTTCCCATATCCGCGTTTTTCCCATATATGCGTTTTTCCCAAATATCTGCGATTTTCCCATATCTGCGATTTTCCCATATCCGCGTTTTTCCCATATCTGCGTTTTTCCCATATATGCGTTTTTCCCATATATGCGTTTTTCCCATATCTGCGTTTTTCAAATTGCTGCGATTTTCCAATGGTTGTGATTTTCAAATATCTGCGTTATTCCCATATCTGCATTTTTCCCATATCTGCGTTTTTCCCATATATGCGTTTTTCCCATATCTGCATTTTTCCCGTATCTTCGTTTTTCCCATATCTGCGTTTTTCCCATATCTGCGTTTTTCAAATTGCTGCGATTTTCCAATGGTTGTGATTTTCAAATATCTGCGTTATTCCCATATCTGCATTTTTCCCATATCTGCGTTTTTCCCATATATGCATTTTCCCCATATATGCGTTTTTCCCATATATGCGTTTTTCCCATATCTGTGTTTTTCCCATATCTGCGTTTTTTCATATCTGCGTTTTTCCCATATCTGCGTTTTTCCCACATCTGCGTTCTTCCCACATCTGCGTTCTTCCCACATCTGCGTTCTTCCCTATCTCCGTTTTTCCCATTTCTGCGTTTTTCAAATTTCTGCGATTTTCCAATGGCTGTGATTTTCAAATATCTGCGTTTTTCCAACAACTGCGTTTTTCCCATATCTGCGTTTTTCCCATATCTGCGTTTTTCCCATATCTGCGTTTTTCCCATATATGCGTTTTTCCCACATCTGCGTTTTTCCCATATCTGCGTTTTTCCCATATCTGCGTTTTTCCCATATCTGCGTTTTTTCCATATCTGCGTTTTTCCCATATCTGCGTTTTTCCCATATCTGCCTTCTTCCCACATCTGCGTTTTTCCCATATCTGCGTTTTACCCATATTTGCGTTTTTCCCACATCTGCGTTTTTCCCACATATGCGTTTTTCACATATCTGCGTTTTTCACATATCTGCGTTTTACCATATCTGTGATATTCCCACAACTGAGTTCTTCCCACATCTGCGTTTTTCCCATATCTGCGTTTTTCCCATTTCTGCGTTTTTCAAATATCTGCGATTTTCCGATATCTGTGATTTTCAAATATCTGTGTTTTTCCCATATCTGCGTTTTTCCCATATCTGCGTTTTTCCCATATCTGCGTTTTTCCCATATATGTGTTTTTCACATATCTGCGTTTTTCCCATATCTGCGTTTTTCCCATATCTGCGTTTTTCCCACATCTGCGTTCTTCCCACATCTGCGTTCTTCCCACATCTGCGTTCTTCCCTATCTCCGTTTTTCCCATTTCTGCGTTTTTCAAATTTCTGCGATTTTCCAATGGCTGTGATTTTCAAATATCTGCGTTTTTCCAATAACTGCGTTTTTCCCATATCTGCGTTTTTCCCATAACTGCGTTTTTCCCATATCTGCGATTTCCCCACATCTGCGTTCTTCCCACATCTGCGTTCTTCCCACATCTGCGTTCTTCCCATATCTGCGTTTTTCCCATTTCTGCGTTTTTCAAATTTCTGCGATTTTCCAATGGCTGTGATTTTCAAATATCTGCATTTTTCCCAAATCTGCGTTTTTCCCATATCCGCGTTTTTCCCATATATGCGTTTTTCTTAAACATCTGCGATTTTCCCATATCTGCGTTTTTCCCATATCTGCGTTTTTCCCATATCTGCGTTTTTCCCATATATGCGTTTTTCCCATATATGCGTTTTTCCCATATCTGCGTTTTTCCCATATATGCGTTTTTCCCATATATGCGTTTTTCCCATATCTGTGTTTTTCCCATATCTGCGTTTTTCCCATATCTGCGTTCTTCCCATATCTGCGTTTTTCCCATTTCTGCGTTTTTCAAATTTTTGCGATTTTCAAATATCTGCGTTTTTCCCATATCTGCGTGTTTCCCATATCTGCGTTTTTCCCATATCTGCGATTTTCCCACATCTGCGTTCTTCCCACATCTGCGTTCTTCCCATATCTGCGTTTTTCCCATTTCTGCTTTTTTCAAATATCTGCGATTTTCCAATGGCTGTGATTTTCAAATATCTGCGTTTTCCCCATATCTGCGTTTTTCCCATATCTGCGTTTTTCCCATATCTGCGTTTTTCCCATATCTGCGTTATTCCCATACCTGTGTTTTTCACTTGTCTGCGTTTTTCCCATATATGCGTTTTTCCCATATCTGTGTTTTTCCCATATCTGCGTTTTTCCCACATCTGCGTTTTTCCCACATCTGCGTTTTTCCCACATCTGCGTTTTTCCCATATCTGCGTTTTTCCCATATCTGCGTTTTTCCCATATCTGCATTTTTCCCATATCTGCGTTTTTCCCATATCTGCGATTTTCCCATATCTGCGTTTTTCCCATATCTGCGTTTTTCCCATATCTGCGTTTTTCCCATATATGCGTTTTTCCCATATATGCGTTTTTCCCATATCTGCGTTTTTCCCATATCTGCATTTTTCCCATATCTGCGTCTTTCAAATATCTGCGTTTTTCCCATACCTGCGTTTTTCCCACATCTGCGTTCTTCCCACATCTGCATTTTTCCCATATATGCGTTTTTCCCACATCTGCGTTTTTCCCATATCTGCGTTTTTCCCATATCTGCGTTTTTGCCATATCTGCGTTTTTCCCATATATGCGTTTTTCCCATATGTGTGTTTTTCTCATATCTGCCTTTTTCCCACATCTGCGTTTTTCCCATATCTGCGTTTTTCCCATACCTGGGTTTTTCCCACATCTGCGTTTTTCCCACATCTGCGTTTTTCTCACATCTGCGTTTTCTCCATATCTGCGTTTTTCCCATATCTGCGTTTTTCCCATATCTGCCTTCTTCCCACATCTGCGTTTTTCCCATATCTGCGTTTTACCCATATTTGCGTTTTTCCCACATCTGCGTTTTTCCCACATATGCGTTTTTCACATATCTGCGTTTTTCCCATATCTGCGTTTTACCATATCTGTGATAATCCCACATCTGAGTTCTTCCCACATCTGCGTTTTTCCCATATCTGCGTTTTTCCCATTTCTGCGTTTTTCAAATTTCTGCGATTTTCCGATATCTGTGATTTTAAATATCTGTGTTTTTCCCATATCTGCGTTTTTCCCATATCTGCGTTTTTCCAATATCTGTGTTTCTCACATATCTGCGTTTTTCCCATATCTGCGTTTTTCCCATATCTGCGTTTTTCCCATATCTGCGTTTCTCCCATATATGCGTTTTTCCCATATCTGCGTTTTTCCCATATCTGCGTCTTTCAAACATCTGCGTTTTTCCCATATCTGCGTTTTTCCCACATCTGCGTTTTTCCCACATCTGCGTTTTTTCCCACATCTGCGTTCTTTTCACATCTGCGTTTTTCCCACATCTGCGTTTTTCCAATATCTGCGTTTTTCCCATATCTGCGATTTTCCCACAACCGCGTTCTTCCCACATCTGCGTTCTTCCCATATCTGCGTTTTTCCCATTTCTGCGTTTTTCAAATTTCTGCGATTTTCCAATGGCTGTGATTTTCAAATATCTGCGTATTTCCAATATCTGCCTTTTTCCCATATCTGCGTTTTTCCCATATCTGCGTTTTTCCCATATCTGTGTTTTTCCCATATCTGCGTTTTTCCCATATCTGCGTTTTTCTCATATATGCGTTTTTCCCATATCTGCGTTTTTCCCATATCTGCGTTTTTCCCACATCTGCGTTTTCCTACATCTGCGTTCTTCCCACATCTGCGTTCTTCCCACATCTGCGTTTTTCACATATCTGCGTTTTTCCCATATCTGCGTTTTTCCCACATCTGCGTTCTTCCCACATCTGCATTTTTCCCATATTTGCGTTTTTCCCACATCTGCGTTTTTCCCATATCTGCGTTTTTCCCATATCTGCGTTTTTCCCACATATGCGTTTTTCGCATATGTGTGTTTTTCTCATATCTGCCTTTTTCCCACATCTGCGTTTTACCCATATCTGCGTTTTCCCCATACCTGGGTTTTTCCCACATCTGCGTTTTTCCCACATCTGTGTTTTTCCCACATCGGCGTTTTTTCCATATCTGCGTTTTTCCCATATCTGCGTTTTTCCCATATCTGCCATCTTCCCACATCTGCGTTTTTCCCATATATGCGTTTTTCCCATATATGCGTTTTTCCCATATCTGTATTTTTCCCGTATCTTCGTTTTTCCCATATCTGCGTTTTTCCCATATCTGCGTTTTTCAAATTGCTGCGATTTTCCAATGGTTGTGATTTTCAAATATCTGCGTTATTCCCATATCTGCATTTTTCCCATATCTGCGTTTTTCCCATATATGCGTTTTTCCCATATCTGCATTTTTCCCGTATCTTCGTTTTTCCCATATCTGCGTTTTTCCCATATCTGCGTTTTTCAAATTGCTGCGATTTTCCAATGGTTGTGATTTTCAAATATCTGCGTTATTCCCATATCTGCATTTTTCCCATTTTTGCGTTGTTCCCATTTCTGCGTTTTTCAAATTGCTGCGATTTTCCAATGGTTGTGATTTTCAAATATCTGCGTTATTCCCATACCTGCATTTTTCCCATATCTGCGTTTTTCCCATATATGCATTTTTCCCATATATGCGTTTTTCCCATATATGCGTTTTTCCCATATATGTGTTATTCCCTTATCTGCGTTTTTTCATATCTGCGTTTTTCCCATATTTGCGTTTTTCCCATTTCTGCGTTTTTCAAATTGCTGCGATTTTCCAATGGTTGTGATTTTCAAATATCTACGTTATTCCCATATCTGCATTTTTCCCATATCTGCGTTTTTCCCATATATGCATTTTCCCCATATATGCCTTTTTCCCATATATGCGTTTTTCCCATATCTGTGTTTTTCCCATATCTGCGTTTTTTCAAATCTGCGTTTTTCCCATATCTGCGTTTTTCCCACATCTGCGTTCTTCCCACATCTGCGTTCTACCCACACCTGCGTTCTTCCCTATCTCCGTTTTTCCCATTTCTGCGTTTTTCAAATTTCTGCGATTTTCCAATGGCTGTGATTTTCAAATATCTGCGTTTTTCCAATAACTGCGTTTTTCCCATATCTGCGTTTTTCCCATAACTGCGTTTTTCCCATATCTGCGATTTCCCCACATCTGCGTTCTTCCCACATCTGCGATCTTCCCATATCTGCGTTTTTCCCATTTCTGCGTTTTTCAAATTTCTGCGATTTTCCAATGGCTGTGATTTTCAAATATCTGCGTTTTTCCCATATCTGCGTATTTTCCCATATCCGCGTTTTTCCCATATATGCGTTTTTCCCAAATATCTGCGATTTTCCCATATCTGCGATTTTCCCATATCCGCGTTTTTCCCATATCTGCGTTTTTCCCATATATGCATTTTTCCCATATATGCGTTTTTCCCATATCTGCGTTTTTCCCATATATGCGTTTTTCCCATATATGCGTTTTTCCCATATCTGTGTTTTTCCCATATCTGCGTTTTTCCCATATCTGCGTTCTTCCCATATCTGCGTTTTTCCCATTTCTGCATTTTTCAAATTTCTGCGAATTTCAAATATCTGCGTTTTTCCAATATCTGCGTTATTCCCATATCTTTGTTTTTCACATGTCTGCGTTTTTGCCATATATGCGTTTTTCCCATATCTGTGTTTTTCCCATATCTGCGTTTTTCCCATATCTGCGTTTTTCCCACATCTGCGTTTTTCCCACATCTGCGTTTTTCCCATATCTGCGTTATTCCCATATCTTTGTTTTTCACATGTCTGCGTTTTTCCCATATATGCGTTTTTCCCATATCTGTGTTTTTCCCATATCTGCGTTTTTCCCATATCTGCGTTTTTCCCACATCTGCGTTTTTCCCACATCTGCGTTTTTCCCATATCTGCGTTTTTCCCACATCTGCGTTTTTCCCATATCTGCGTTTTTCCCATATCTGCGTTTTTCCCATATCTGTGTTTTTCACATATCTGCGTTTTTCCCATATCTGCGTTTTCCCCATATTTGCGTTTTTCCCATATATGCGTTTTTCCCATATATGCGTTTTTCCCATATCTGTGTTTTTCCCATATCTGCGTTTTTCCCATATCTGCGTTTTTCCCATATCTGCGTTTTTCCCATATATGCGTTTTTCTTATATATGCGTTTTTCCCATATTTGCGTTTTTTCCATTTCTGCGTTTTTCAAATTCCTGCGATTTTCCAATGGTTGTGATTTTCAAATATCTGCGTTATTCCCATATCTGCATTTTTCCCATATCTGCGTTTTTCCCATATATGCATTTTCCCCATATATGCGTTTTTCCCATATATGCGTTTTTCCCATATCTGTGTTTTTCCCATATCTGCGTTTTTTCATATCTGCGTTTTTCCCATATCTGCGTTTTTCCCACATCTGCGTTCTTCCCACATCTGCGTTCTTCCCACATCTTCGTTCTTCCCTATCTCCGTTTTTCCCATTTCTGCGTTTTTCAAATTTCTGCGATTTTCCAATGGCTGTGATTTTCAAATATCTGCGTTTTTCCAATAACTGCGTTTTTCCCATATCTGCGTTTTCCCCATAACTGCGTTTTTCCCATATCTGCGGATTCCCCACATCTGCGTTCTTCCCACATCTGCGTTCTTCCCATATCTGCGTTTTTCCCATTTCTGCGTTTTACAAATTTCTGCGATTTTCCAATGGCTGTGATTTTCAAATATCTGCGTTTTTCCCATATCTGCGTTTTTCCCATATCCGCGTTTTTCCCATATATGCGTTTTTCCCAAATATCTGCGATTTTCCCATATCTGCGATTTTCCCATATCCGCGTTTTTCCCATATCTGCGTTTTTCCCATATATTCGTTTTTCCCATATATGCGTTTTTCCCATATCTGCGTTTTTCCCATATATGCGTTTTTCCCATATCTGTGTTTTTCCCATATCTGTTTTTTTCCCATATCTGCGTTCTTCCCATATCTGCGTTTTTCCCATTTCTGCGTTTTTCAAATTTCTGCGATTTTCAAATATCTGCATTTTTCCCATATCTGCGTTTTTCCCATATCTGCGTTTTTCCCATATCTGCGATTTTCCCACATCTGCGTTCTTCCCACATCTGCGTTCTTCCCATATCTGCGTTTTTCCCATTTCTGCTTTTTTCAAATTTCTGCGATTTTCCAATGGCTGTGATTTTCAAATATCTGCGTTTTTCCCATATCTGCGTTTTTCCCATATCTGCGTTTTTCCCATATCTGCGTTTTTCCCATATCTGCGTTATTCCCATATCTGTGTTTTTCACTTGTTTGCGTTTTTCCCATATATGCGTTTTTCCCATATCTGTGTTTTTCCCATATCTGCGTTTTTCCCATATCTGCGTTTTTCCCACATCTGCGTTTATCCCACATCTGCGTTTTTCCCATATCTGCGTTTTTCCCATATCTGCGTTTTTCCCATATCTGCATTTTTCCCATATCTGCGTTTTTCCCATATCTGCGATTTTCCCATATCTGCGTTTTTCCCATATCTGCGTTTTTCCCATATCTGCGTCTTTCAAACATCTGCGTTTTTCCCATATCTGCGTTTTTCCCACATCTGCGTTCTTCCCAAATCTGCATTTTTCCCATATATGCGTTTTTCCCATATGTGTGTTTTTCTCATATCTGCCTTTTCCCCACATCTGCGTTTTTCCCATATCTGCGTTTTTCCCATACCTGGGTTTTTCCCACATCTGCGTTTTTCCCACATCTGCATTTTTCTCACATCTGCGTTTTTTCCATATCTGCGTTTTTCCCATATCTACGTTTTTCCCATATCTGCCTTCTTCCCACATCTGCGTTTTTCCCATATCTGCGATTTACCCATATTTGCGTTTTTCCCACATCTGCGTTTTTCCCACATATGCGTTTTTCACATATCTGCGTTTTTCCCATATCTGCGTTTTACCATATCTGTGATATTCCCACATCTGAGTTCTTCCCACATCTGCGTTTTTCCCATATCTGCGTTTTTCCCATTTCTGCGTTTTTCAAATTTCTGCGATTTTCCGATATCTGTGATTTTCAAATATCTGCGTTTTTCCCATATTTGCGTTTTACCCATATCTGCGTTTTTCCCATATCTGCGTTTTTCCCATATCTGTGTTTTTCACATATCTGCGTTTTTCCCATATCTGCGTTTTTCCCATATCTGCGTTTTTCCCACATCTGCGTTTTTCCCACATCTGCGTTTTTCCCACATCTGCATTTTCCCCACATCTGCGTTCATCCCACATCTGCGTTCTTCCCACATCTGCGTTCTTCCCACATCTGCGTTTTTCCCACATCTGCGTTTTTCCAATATCTTCGTTTTTCCCATATCTGCTTTTTTCCCATATCTGCGTTTTTCCCATATCTGCGTTTTTCCCATATCTGTGTTTTTCCCATATCTGCGTTTTTCCCATATCTGCGTTTTTCCCATATATGCGTTTTTCCCATATCTGCGTTTTTCCCATATCTGCGTTTTTCCCACATCTGAGTTTTCCCACATCTGCGTTCTTCCCACATCTGCGTTCTTCCCACATCTGCGTTTTTCACATATCTGCGTTTTTCACATATCTGCGTTTTTCCCACATCTGCGTTCTTCCCACATCTGCATTTTTCCCATATATGCGTTTTTCCCACATCTGCGTTTTTCCCATATCTGCGTTTTTCCCATATCTGCGATTTTCCCATATATGCGTTTTTCGCATATGTGTGTTTTTCTCATATCTGCCTTTTTCCCACATCTGCGTTTTACCCATATCTGCGTTTTTCCCATACCTGGGTTTTTCCCACATCTGCGTTTTTCCCACATCTGCGTTTTTCCCACATCTGCGTTTTTTCCATATCTGCGTTTTTCCCATATCTGTGTTTTTCCCATATCTGCATTTTTCCCATATCTGCGTTTTTCCCATATATGCGTTTTTCCCATATCTGCGTTTTTCCCATATCTGCGTTTTTCCCACATCTGCGTTTTCCCACATCTGCGTTCTTCCTACATCTGCGTTCTTCCCACATCTGCGTTTTTCACATATCTGCGTTTTTCCCATATCTGCGTTTTTTCCCATATCTGCCATCTTCCCACATCTGCGTTTTTCCCATATCTGCGTTTTACCCATATTTGCGTTTTTCCCACATCTGCGATTTTCCCACATATGCGTTTTTCACATATCTGCGTTTTTCCCGTATCTGCGTTTTTCCCATATATGCGTTTTTCCCATATCTGCGTTTTTCAAATTGCTGCGATTTTCCAATGGTTGTGATTTTCAAATATCTGCGTTATTCCCATATCTGCATTTTTCCCATATCTGCGTTTTTCCCATATATGCGTTTTTCCCATATCTGCATTTTTCCCGTATCTTCGTTTTTCCCATATCTGCGTTTTTCCCATATCTGCGTTTTTCAAATTGCTGCGATTTTCCAATGGTTGTGATTTTCAAATATCTGCGTTATTCCCATATCTGCATTTTTCCCATTTTTGCGTTTTTCCCATTTCTGCGTTTTTCAAATTGCTGCGATTTTCCAATGGTTGTGATTTTCAAATATCTGCGTTATTCCCATACCTGCATTTTTCCCATATCTGCGTTTTTCCCATATATGCATTTTTCCCATATATGCGTTTTTCCCATATATGCGTTTTTCCCATATCTGTGTTATTCCCTTATCTGCGATTTTTCATATCTGCGTTTTTCCCATATCTGCGTTTTTCCCACATATGCGTTTTTCCCACATCTGCGTTTTTCCCACATCTGCGTTTTTCCCATATCTGCGTTTTTCCCATATCTGCATTTTTCCCATATCTGCGTTTTTCCCATATCTGCGTTTTTCCCATATCTGCGTTTTTCCCATATCTGCGTTTTTCCCATATATGCGTTTTTCCCATATCTGCGTTTTTCCCATATCTGCGTTTTTCCCATATCTGCGTCTTTCAAACATCTGCGTTTTTCCCATACCTGCGTCTTTCCCACATCTGCGTTCTTCCCACATCTGCATTTTTCCCATATATGCGTTTTTCCCACATCTGCGTTTTTCCCATATCTGCTTTTTTCCCATATCTGCGTTTTTGCCATATCTGCGTTTTTCCCACATCTGCATTTTTCCCATATATGCGTTTTTCCCACATCTGCGTTTTTCCCATATCTGCGTTTTTCCCATATCTGCGATTTTCCCATATATGCGTTTTTCGCATATGTGTGTTTTTCTCATATCTGCCTTTTTCCCACATCTGCGTTTTACCCATATCTGCGTTTTTCCCATACCTGGGTTTTTCCCACATCTGCGTTTTTCCCACATCTGCGTTTTTCCCACATCTGCGTTTTTTCCATATCTGCGTTTTTCCCATATCTGTGTTTTTCCCATATCTGCGTTTTTCCCATATCTGCGTTTTTCCCATATCTGCGTTTTTCCCATATATGCGTTTTTCCCATATCTGCGTTTTTCCCATATCTGCGTTTTTCCCATATCTGCGTCTTTCAAACATCTGCGTTTTTCCCATACCTGCGTTTTTCCCACATCTGCGTTCTTCCCACATCTGCATTTTTCCCATATATGCGTTTTTCCCACATCTGCGTCTTTCCCATATCTGCTTTTTTCCCATATCTGCGTTTTTGCCATATCTGCGTTTTTCCCATATATGCGTTTTTCCCATATGTGTGTTTTTCTCATATCTGCCTTTTTCCCACATCTGCGTTTTTCCCATATCTGCGTTTTTCCCATACCTGGGTTTTTCCCACATCTGCGTTTTTCCCACATCTGCGTTTTTCTCACATCTGCGTTTTTTCCATATCTGCGTTTTTCCCATATCTGCGTTTTTCCCATATCTGCCTTCTTCCCACATCTGCGTTTTTCCCATATCTGCGTTTTACCCATATTTGCGTTTTTTCCCACATCTGCGTTTTTCCCACATATGCGTTTTTCACATATCTGCGTTTTTCGCATATCTGCGTTTTACCATATCTGTGATATTCCCACATCTGAGTTCTTCCCACATCTGCGTTTTTCCCATATCTGCGTTTTTCCCATTTCTGCGTTTTTCAAATTTCTGCGATTTTCCGAAACGCAGATATGGGAAAAACGCAGATATAGGAATAACGCAGATATTTGAAAATCACAACCATTGGAAAATCGCAGCAATTTGAAAAGCGCAGAAATGGGAAAAACGCAAATATGGGAAAAACGCAGATATGGGAAAAACGCAGATATGGGAAAAACGCAGATACGGGAAAAATGCAGATATGGGAAAAACGCATATATGGGAAAAACCCATATATGGGAAAAACGCAGATATGGGAAAAACGCAGATATGGAAAAAACGCAGATATGGGAAAAACACCGATATGGGAAAAACGCATATGTGGGAAAAACGCATATATGGGAAAAACGCAGATATGGGAAAAACGCAGATATGGGAAAAACGCAGATATGGGAAAACCGCAGATATTTGAAAATCACAGATATCGGAAAATCGCAGAAATTTGAAAAACGCAGAAATGGGAAGAACGCAGATATGGGAAGAACGCAGATGTGGGAAAAACACAGATATGGGAAAAACGCAGATACGGGAAAAACGCAGATATGGGATAAACGCAGATATGGGAAAAACGCAGATATGGGAAAAACGCAGATATGGGAAAAACACAGATATGGGAAAAACGCATATATGGGAAAAACGCAGACATGTGAAAAACACAGATATGGGAATAACGCAGATATGGGAAAAACGCAGATATGGGAAAAACGCAGATATGGGAAAAACGCAGATATTTGAAAATCACAGCCATTGGAAAATCGCAGAAATTTGAAAAAAGGAGAAATGGGAAAAAAGCAGATATGGGAAGAACGCACATGTGGGAAGAACGCAGATGTGGGAAAATCGCAGATATGGGAAAAACCGCAGATATGAGAAAAACGCAGATATGGGAAAAACGCAGATATTTGAAAATCGCAGAAATTTGAAAAACGCAGAAATGGGAAAAACCCAGATATGGGAAGAACGCAGATGTGGGAAGAACGCAGATGTGGGAAAATCGCAGATATGGGAAAAACGCAGAAATGGGAAAAACGCAGATATGGGAAAAATGCAGATATTTGAAAAACACAGATATCGGAAAATCGCAGAAATTTCAAAGACGCAGAAATGGGCAAAACGCAGATATGGGAAGAACGCAGATGTGGGAAGAACGCAGATGTGTGAAAATCACAGATATGGGAAAAACGCAGATATGGGATAAACGCAGACATGGGAAAAACGCAGATACGGGAAAACCGCAGATATGTGAAAAACGCATATATGGGAAAAACGCAGATATGGGAAAAACGCACATATGGGAAAAACGAAGACATTTGAAAATCGCAGAAATTTGAAAAACGCAGAAATGGGAAAAACGCAGATATGGGAAGAACGCAGATATGGGAAAAACGCAGATATGGGAAAAACACAGATATGGGAAAAACGCAGATATGGGAAAAACGCAGATATGTGAAAAACACAGATATGGGAAAAACGCAGATATGGGAAAAACGCAGATATGGGAAAAACGCAGATATTTGAAAAACACAGATATCGGAAAATCGCAGAAATTTCAAAAACGCAGAAATGGGCAAAACGCAGATAAGGGAAGAACGCAGATGTGGGAAGAACGCAGATGTGTGAAAATCACAGATATGGGAAAAACGCAGATATGGGAAAAACGCATATGTGGGAAAAACGCATATATGGGAAAAACGCAGATATAGGAAAAACGCAGATATGGGAAAAACGCAGATATGGGAAAAACGCAGATATGTGAAAAACACAGATATGGGAAAAACGCAGATATGGGAAAAACGCAGATATGTGAAAAACGCAGATATTTGAAAAACACAGATATCGGAAAATCGCAGAAATTTCAAAATCGCAGAAATGGGCAAAACGCAGATATGGGAAGAACGCAGATGTGGGAAGAACGCAGATGTGTGAAAATCACAGATATGGGAAAAACGCAGATATGGGATAAACGCAGACATGGGAAAAACGCAGATACGGGAAAACCGCAGATATGTGAAAAACGCATATATGGGAAAAACGCAGATATGGGGAAAACGCACATATGGGAAAAACGAAGACATTTGAAAATCGCAGAAATTTGAAAAACGCAGAAATGGGAAAAACGCAGATATGGGAAGAACGCAGATATGGGAAAAACGCAGATATGGGAAAAACACAGATATGGGAAAAACGCATATATGGGAAAAACGCATATATGGGAAAAACGCATATATGGGAAAAACGCATATTTGGGAAAAACGCAGATATGGGAAAAACGCAGATATGGGAAAAACGCAGATATGGGAAAATCGCAGATATTTGGGAAAAACGCATATATGGGAAAAACGCGGATATGGGAAAAACGCAGATATGGGAAAAACGCAGATATTTGAAAATCACAGCCATTGGAAAATCGCAGAAATTTGAAAAACGCAGAAATGGGATAAACGCAGATATGGGAAGAACGCAGATGTGGGAAGAACGCAGATGTGTGAAAATCACAGATATGGGAAAAACGCAGATATGGGATAAACGGAGACATGGGAAAAACGCAGATACGGGAAAAACGCAGATATGGGAAAAACGCATATATGGGAAAAACGCAGATATGGGAAAAACGCAGATATGGGAAAAACGAAGACATTTGAAAATCGCAGAAAATTGAAAAACGCAGAAATGGGAAAAACGCAGATATAAGAAGAACGCAGATATGGAAAACGCAGATATGGGAAAAACACAGATATGGGAAAAACGCATATATGGGAAAAACGCATATATGGGAAAAACGCAGATATGGGAAAAACGCATATATGGGAAAAACGCATATATGGGAAAAACGCAGATATGGGAAAAACGCAGATATGGGAAAAACGCAGGTATGGGAAAATCGCAGATATTTGGGAAAAACGCATATATGGGAAAAACGCGGATATGGGAAAAACGCAGATATGGGAAAAACGCAGATATGGGAAGAACGCAGATGTGGGGAAATCGCAGATATGGGAAAAACGCAGTTATGGAAAAAACGCAGATATGGGAAAAACGCAGTTATTGGAAAAACGCAGATATTTGAAAATCACAGCCATTGGAAAATCGCAGAAATTTGAAAAACGACGAAATGGAAAAAACGCAGATAGGGAAGATCGCAGATGTGGGAAGAACTCAGATGTGGGAAAAACGCAGATATGGGAAAAACGCAGATATGGGAAAAAATGCAGATATGCGAAAAAAGCAGATATGGGAAAAACGCAGATATGGGAAAAACGCAGATATGAAAAAACGCAGATATGGGAAAAACACAGATATGGGAAAAACGCAGATATGGGAAAAACGCAGATATGGGAAAAACACAGATATGGGAAAAACGCATATATGGGAAAAACGCATATATGGGAAAAACGCAGATATGGGAAAAACGCAGATATGGGAAAAACGCAGATATGGGAAAAACGCAGATATGTGAAAAACACAGATATGGGAAAAACGCAGATATGGGAAGAATGCAGATATGGGAAAAACGCAGATATGGGAAAAACGCAGATATTTGAAAATCACAGATATCGGAAAATCGCAGAAATTTGAAAAACGCAGAAATGGGAAAAACGCAGATATGGGAAGAACGCAGATGTGGGAAAAAGACAGATATGGGAAAAACGCAGATACGGGAAAAACGCAGATATGGGAAAAACGCATATATGGGAAAAACGCAGATATGGGAAAAACACAGATATGGGAAAAACGCATATATGGGAAAAACGCAGACATGTGAAAAACACAGATATGGGAATAACGCAGATATGGGAAAAACGCAGATATGGGAAAAACGCAGATATGGGAAAAACGCAGATATTTTAAAATCAAAGCCATTGGAAAATCGCAGAAATTTGAAAAAAGCAGAAATGGGAAAAACGCAGATATCGGAAGATCGCAGATGTGGGAAGAACGCAGATGTGGGAAAATCGCAGATACGGAAAAAACGCAGAAATGGGAAAATCGCAGATATGGGAAAAACGCAGATATTTGAAAATCGTAGAAATTTGAAAAACGCAGAAATGGGAAAAACGCAGATATGGGAAGAACGCAGATATGGGAAAAACGCAGATATGGGAAAAACACAGATATGGGAAAAACGCATATATGGGAAAAACGCATATATGGGAAAAACGCAGATATGGGAAAACCGCAGATATGGGAAAAACGCAGATATTTGAAAATCGCAGAAATTTGAAAAACGCAGAAATGGGACAAACGCAGATATGGGAAGAACGCAGATATGGGTAGAACGCAGATGTGGGAAAATCGCAGATATGGGAAAAACGCATATATCGGAAAAACGCAGATTTGGGAAAAACGCAGATATGGGAAAATCGCAGATATGGGAAAAACGCAGACATGGGAAAAACGCAGATATGGGAAAAACGCAGATATGGGAAAACGCATATATGGGAAAAACGCAAATATGGGAAAAACGCAGAAATGGGAAAAACGCAGATATGGGAAGAACGCAGATGTGGGAAGAACGCAGATGTGGGAAGAACGCAGATGTGGGGAAATCGCAGATATGGGAAAAACGCAGTTATGGGAAAAACGCAGATATCGGAAAAACACAGTTATTGGAAAAACACAGATAGTTGAAAATCACAGCCATTGGAAAATCGCAGAAATTTGAAAAACGCAGAAATGGGAAAAATGCATATATGGGAAAAACGCAGATATGGGGAAAATGCAGATATGGGAATAACGCAGATATTTGAAAATCACAACCATTGGAAAATCGCAGCAATTTGAAAAACGCAGAAATGGGAAAAACGCAAATATGGGAAAAATGCAGATATGGGAATAACGCAGATATTTGAAAATCACAACCATTGGAAAATCGCAGCAATTTGAAAAACGAAGATATGGGAAAAACGCAGATATGGGAAAAACGAAGATACGGGAAAAATGCAGATATGGGAAAAACGCATATATGGGAAAAACGCAGATATGGGAAAAATGCAGATATGGGAATAACGCAGATATTTGAAAATCACAACCATTGGAAAATCGCAGCAATTTGAAAAACGCAGATATGGGAAAAACGCAGATATGGGAAAAACGAAGATACAGGAAAAATGCAGATATGGGAAAAACGCATATATGGGAAAAACGCAGATATGGGAAAAACGCAGATATGGGAAAAACGCAGATATGGGAAAAACACAGATATGGGAGAAACGCATATATGGGAAAAACGCAGATATGGGAAAAACGCAGATATGGGAAAAACGCAGATATGGGAAAAACGCAGATATGGGAAAAACGCAGATATGGGAAAAATGCAGATATTTGAAAATCACAGATATCGGAAAATCGCAGAAATTGGAAAAACGCAAAACTGGGAAAAACGTAGATATGGGAAAAACGCAGATGTGGGAAGAACTCAGATGTGGGAATATCACAGATATGGGAAAGACGCAGATATGGGAAAAACGCAGATATGTGAAAAACGCATATGTGGGAAAATCGCAGATGTGGGAAAAACGCAAATATGGGTAAAACGCAGATATGGGAAAAACGCAGATGTGGGAAGATGGCAGATATGGGAAAAACGCAGATATGGGAAAAACGCAGATATGGAAAAAACGCAGATGTGGGAATAACGCAGATGTGGGAAAAACGCAGATGTGGGAAAAACCCAGGTATGGGAAAAACGCAGATATGGGTAAAACGCAGATGTGGGAAAAAGGCAGATATGAGAAAAACACACATATGCGAAAAACGCATATATGGGAAAAACGCAGATATGGGAAAAACGCAGATATGGGAAAAACACAGATGTGGGAAAAACGCATATATGGGAAAAATGCAGATGTGGGAAGAACGCAGATGTGGGAAAAACGCAGATATGGGAAAAACGCAGATATGTGAAAAACGCATATGTGGGAAGAACGCAGATGTGGGAAGAACACAGATGTGGGAAAAACGCAGATATGGGAAAAACGCAGATATGGGAAGAACGCAGATGTGGGATGAACGCAGTTGTGGGAAAATCGCAGATATGGGAAAAACGCAGATATTGGTAAAACGCAGATGTGGGAAAAACGCAGATGTGGGAAAAACGCAGATGTGGGAAAAACGCATATGTGGGAAAAACGCAGATGTGGGAAAAACGCAGATATGGGAAAAACGCAGATGTTTGAAAGACGCAGATATGGGAAAAACGCAGATATGGGAAAAACGCATATATGGGAAAAACGCATATATGGGAAAAACGCAGATATGGGAAAAACGCAGATATGGGAAAAACGCAGATATGTGAAAAACACAGATATGGGAAAAACGCAGATATGGGAAAAACGCAGATATGGGAAAAACGCAGATATTTGAAAATCCCAGATATCGGAAAATCGCAGAAATTTGAAAAACGCAGAAATGGGCAAAACGCAGATATGGGAAGAACGCAGATGTGGGAAGAACGCAGATGTGTGAAAATCACAGATATGGGAAAAACGCAGATATGGGAAAAACGCAGATATGGGAAAAACGAAGATACGGGAAAAATGCAGATATGGGAAAAACGCATATATGGGAAAAACGCAGATATGGGAAAAACGCAGATATGGGGAAAACGCAGATATGGGAAAAACACAGATATGGGAAAAACGCTTATATGGGAAAAACGCAGATATGGGAAAAACGCAGATATGGGAAAAACGCAGATATGAGAAAAACGCAGATATGTGAAAAACACAGATATGGGAAAAACGCAGATATGGGAAAAACGCAGATATGGGAAAAACGCAGATGTGGGAAGAACTCATATGTGGGAATTTCACAGATATGGTAAAACGCAGATATGGGAAAAACGCATATATGGGAAAAACGCAGATATGGGAAAAACGCAGATATGGGAAAAACGCAGAAATGGGCAAAACGCAGATATGGGAAGAACGCAGATGTGGGAAGAACGCAGATGTGTGAAAATCACAGATATGGGAAAAACGCAGATATGGGATAAACGCAGATATGGGAAAAACGAAGATACGGGAAAAATGCAGATATGGGAAAAAACGCATATATGGGAGAAATGCATATATGGGAAAAACGCAGATATGGGAAAAATGCAGATATGGTCATAACGCAGATATTTGAAAATCACAACCATTGGAAAATCGCAGCAATTTGAAAAACGCAGAAATGGGAAACATCTGCGTTTTTCCCATATCTGCGTTTTTCCCATATCTGCGATTTTCCTACATCTGCGTTCTTCCCACATCTGCGTTCTTCCCATATCTGCGTTTTTCCCATTTCTGCTTTTTTCAAATTTCTGCGATTTTCCAATGGCTGTGATTTTCAAATATCTGCGTTTTCCCCATATCTGCGTTTTTCCCATATCTGCGTTTTTCCCATATCTGCGTTTTTCCCATATCTGCGTTATTCCCATATCTGTGTTTTTCACTTGTCTGCGTTTTTCCCATATATGCGTTTTTCCCATATCTGTGTTTTTCCCATATCTGCGTTTTTCCCATATCTGAGTTTTTCCCACATCTGCGTTTTTCCCACATCTGCGTTTTTCCCATATCTGCGTTTTTCCCATATCTGCGTTTTTCCCATATCTGCATTTTTCCCATATCTGCGTTTTTCCCATATCTGCGATTTTCCCATATCTGCGTTTTTCCCATATCTGCGTTTTTCCCATATCTGCGTTTTTCCCATATATGCGTTTTTCCCATATATGCGTTTTTCCCATATCTGCGTTTTTCCCATATCTGCGTTTTTCCCATATCTGCGTCTTTCAAACATCTGCGTTTTTCCCATACCTGCGTTTTTTCCCACATCTGCGTTCTTCCCACATCTGCATTTTTCCCATATATGCGTTTTTCCCACATCTGCGTTTTTCCCATATCTGCGTTTTTCCCATATCTGCGTTTTTGCCATATCTGCGTTTTTCCCATATATGCGTTTTTCCCATATGTGTGTTTTTCTCATATCTGCCTTTTTCCCACATCTGCGTTTTTCCCATATCTGCGTTTTTCCCATACCTGGGTTTTTCCCACATCTGCGTTTTTCCCACATCTGCGTTTTTCTCACATCTGCGTTTTCTCCATATCTGCGTTTTTCCCATATCTGCGTTTTTCCCATATCTGCCTTCTTCCCACATCTGCGTTTTTCCCATATCTGCGTTTTACCCATATTTGCGTTTTTCCCACATCTGCGTTTTTCCCACATATGCGTTTTTCACATATCTGCGTTTTTCCCATATCTGCGTTTTACCATATCTGTGATATTCCCACATCTGAGTTCTTCCCACATCTGCGTTTTTCCCATATCTGCGTTTTTCCCATTTCTGCGTTTTTCAAATATCTGCGATTTTCCCATATCTGTGATTTTCAAATATCTGCGTTTTTCCCACATCTGCGTTTTTCCCACATCTGCGTTTTTCCCATATCTGCGTTTTTCCCATATCTGCGTTTTTCCCATATCTGCGTATTTCCCATTTCTGCGTTTTTCAAATTTCTGCGATTTTCCAATGGCTGTGATTTTCAAATATCTGCGTTTTTCCCATATCTGCGTTTTTCCCATATCTGCGATTTCCCCACATCTGCGATTTCCCCACATCTGCGATTTCCCCACATCTGCGTTCTTCCCACATCTGCGTTCTTCCCATTTCTGCGTTTTTCAAATTTCTGCGATTTTCCAATGGCTGTGATTTTCAAATATCTGCGTTTTTCCCACATCTGCGTTTTTCCCACATCTGCGTTTTTCCCATATCTGCGTTTTTCCCATATCTGCGTTTTTTCCATATCTGCGTATTTCCCATTTCTGCGTTTTTCAAATTTCTGCGATTTTCCAATGGCTGTGATTTTCAAATATCTGCGTTTTTCCCATATCTGCGTTTTTCCCATATCCGCGTTTTTCCCATATATGCGTTTTTCCCAAATATCTGCGATTTTCCCATATCTGCGATTTTCCCATATCCGCGTTTTTCCCATATCTGCGTTTTTCCCATATATGCGTTTTTCCCATATATGCGTTTTTCCCATATCTGCGTTTTTCAAATTGCTGCGATTTTCCAATGGTTGTGATTTTCAAATATCTGCGTTATTCCCATATCTGCATTTTTCCCATATCTGCGTTTTTCCCATATATGCGTTTTTCCCATATCTGCATTTTTCCCGTATCTTCGTTTTTCCCATATCTGCGTTTTTCCCATATCTGCGTTTTTCAAATTGCTGCGATTTTCCAATGGTTGTGATTTTCAAATATCTGCGTTATTCCCATATCTGCATTTTTCCCATATCTGCGTTTTTCCCATATATGCATTTTCCCCATATATGCGTTTTTCCCATATATGCGTTTTTCCCATATCTGTGTTTTTCCCATATCTGCGTTTTTTCATATCTGCGTTTTTCCCATATCTGCGTTTTTCCCACATCTGCGTTCTTCCCATATCTGCGTTCTTCCCACATCTGCGTTCTTCCCTATCTCCGTTTTTCCCATTTCTGCGTTTTTCAAATTTCTGCGATTTTCCAATGGCTGTGATTTTCAAATATCTGCGTTTTTCCAACAACTGCGTTATTCTCATATCTGCGTTTTTCCCATAACTGCGTTTTTCCCATATCTGCGATTTCCCCACATCTGCGTTCATCCCACATCTGCGTTCTTCCCACATCTGCGTTCTTCCCATATCTGCGTTTTTCCCATTTCTGCGTTTATCAAATTTCTGCGATTTTCCAATGGCTGTGATTTTCAAATATCTGCGTTTTTGCATATCTGCATTTTTCCCATATCCGCGTTTTTCCCATATATGCGTTTTTCCCAAATATCTGCGATTTTCTTATATCTGCGATTTTCCCATATCTGCGTTTTTCCCATATCTGCGTTTTTCCCATATATGCGTTTTTCCCATATATGCGTTTTTCCCATATATGCGTTTTTCCCATATCTGTGTTTTTCCCATATCTGCGTTTTTCCCATATCTGCGTTCTTCCCATATCTGCGTTTTTCCCATTTCTGCGTTTTTCAAATTTTTGCGATTTTCAAATATCTGCGTTTTTCCCATATCTGCGTTTTTCCCATATCTGCGTTTTTCCCATATCTGCGATTTTCCCACATCTGCGTTCTTCCCACATCTGCGTTCTTCCCATATCTGCGTTTTTCCCATTTCTGCTTTTTTCAAATTTCTGCGATTTTCCAATGGCTGTGATTTTCAAATATCTGCGTTTTCCCCATATCTGCGTTTTTCCCATATCTGCGTTTTTCCCATATCTGCGTTTTTCCCATATCTGCGTTATTCCCATATCTGTGTTTTTCACTTGTCTGCGTTTTTCCCATATATGCGTTTTTCAAATATCTGTGTTTTTCCCATATCTGCGTTTTTCCCAAATCTGCGTTTTTCCCACATCTGCGTTTTTCCCACATCCGCGTTTTTCCCATATCTGCGTTTTTCCCATATCTGCATTTTTCCCATATCTGCGTTTTTCCCATATCTGCGATTTTCCCATATCTGCGTTTTTCCCATATCTGCGTTTTTCCCATATCTGCGTTTTTCCCATATATGCGTTTTTCCCATATCTGCGTTTTTCCCATATATGCGTTTTTCCCATATATGCGTTTTTCCCATATCTGCGTTTTTCCCATATCTGCGTTTTTCCCATATCTGCGTCTTTCAAACATCTGCGTTTTTCCCATACCTGCGTTTTTCCCACATCTGCGTTCTTCCCACATCTGCATTTTTCCCATATATGCGTTTTTCCCACATCTGCGTTTTTCCCATATCTGCGCTTTTCCCATTTCTGCGTTTTTCAAATTTCTGCGATTTTCCAATGGCTGTGATTTTCAAATATCTGCGTTTTTCCCATATCTGCGTTTTTCCCATATCCGCGTTTTTCCCATATATGCGTTTTTCCCAAATATCTGCGATTTTCCCATATCTGCGATTTTCCCATATCTGCGTTTTTCCCATATATGCGTTTTTCCCATATATGCGTTTTTCCCATATATGCGTTTTTCCCATATATGCGTTTTTCCCATATCTGTGTTTTTCCCATATCTGCGTTTTTCCCATATCTGCGTTCTTCCCATATCTGCGTTTTTCCCATTTCTGCGTTTTTCAAATTTCTGCGATTTTCAAATATCTGCGTTTTTCCCATATCTGCGTTTTTCCCATATCTGCGTTTTTCCCATATCTGCGATTTTCCCACATCTGCGTTCTTCCCACATCTGCGTTCTTCCCATATCTGCGTTTTTCCCATTTCTGCTTTTTTCAAATTTCTGCGATTTTCCAATGGCTGTGATTTTCAAATATCTGCGTTTTTCCCATATCTGCGTTTTTCCCACATCTGCGTTTTTCCCACATCTGCGTTTTTCCCATATCTGCGTTTTTCCCATATCTGCGTTTTTCCCATATCTGCGTATTTCCCATTTCTGCGTTTTTCAAATTTCTGCGATTTTCCAATGGCTGTGATTTTCAAATATCTGCGTTTTTCCCATATCTGCGTTTTTCCCATATCCGCGTTTTTCCCATATATGCGTTTTTCCCAAATATCTGCGATTTTCCCATATCTGCGATTTTCCCATATCCGCGTTTTTCCCATATCTGCGTTTTTCCCATATATGCGTTTTTCCCATATATGCGTTTTTCCCATATCTGCGTATTTCAAATTGCTGCGATTTTCCAATGGTTGTGATTTTCAAATATCTGCGTTATTCCCATATCTGCATTTTTCCCATATCTGCGTTTTTCCCATATATGCGTTTTTCCCATATCTGCATTTTTCCCGTATCTTCGTTTTTCCCATATCTGCGTTTTTCCCATATCTGCGTTTTTCAAATTGCTGCGATTTTCCAATGGTTGTGATTTTCAAATATCTGCGTTATTCCCATATCTGCATTTTTCCCATATCTGCGTTTTTCCCATATATGCATTTTCCCCATATATGCGTTTTTCCCATATATGCGTTTTTCCCATATCTGTGTTTTTCCCATATCTGCGTTTTTTCATATCTGCGTTTTTCCCATATCTGCGTTTTTCCCACATCTGCGTTCTTCCCACATCTGCGTTCTTCCCACATCTGCGTTCTTCCCTATCTCCGTTTTTCCCATTTCTGCGTTTTTCAAATTTCTGCGATTTTCCAATGGCTGTGATTTTCAAATATCTGCGTTTATCCAACAACTGCGTTTTTCCCATATCTGCGTTTTTCCCATAACTGCGTTTTTCCCATATCTGCGATTTCCCCACATCTGCGTTCATCCCACATCTGCGTTCTTCCCACATCTGCGTTCTTCCCATATCTGCGTTTTTCCCATTTCTGCGTTTTTCAAATTTCTGCAATTTTCCAATGGCTGTGATTTTCAAATATCTGCGTTTTTGCATATCTGCCTTTTTCCCATATCCGCGTTTTTCCCATATATGCGTTTTTCGCAAATATCTGCGATTTTCCCATATCTGCGATTTTCCCATATCTGCGTTTTTCCCATATCTGCGTTTTTCCCATATATGCGTTTTTCCCATATATGCGTTTTTCCCATATCTACGTTTTTCCCATATATGCGTTTTTCCCATATATGCGTTTTTCCCATATCTGTGTTTTTCCCATATCTGCGTTTTTCCCATATCTGCGTTCTTCCCATATCTGCGTTTTTCCCATTTCTGCGTTTTTCAAATTTTTGCGATTTTCAAATATCTGCGTTTTTCCCATATCTGCGTTTTTCCCATATCTGCGTTTTTCCCATATCTGCGATTTTCCCACATCTGCGTTCTTCCCACATCTGCGTTCTTCCCATATCTGCGTTTTTCCCATTTCTGCTTTTTTCAAATTTCTGCGATTTTCCAATGGCTGTGATTTTCAAATATCTGCGTTTTCCTCATATCTGCGTTTTTCCCATATCTGCGTTTTTCCCATATCTGCGTTTTTCCCATATCTGCGTTATTCCCATATCTGTGTTTTTCACTTGTCTGCGTTTTTCCCATATATGCGTTTTTCCCATATCTGTGTGTTTCCCATATCTGCGTTTTTCCCACATCTGCGTTTTCCCCACATCTGCGTTTTTCCCACATCTGCGTTTTTCCCATATCTGCGTTTTTCCCATATCTGCATTTTTCCCATATCTGCGTTTTTCCCATATCTGCGATTTTCCCATATCTGCGTTTTTCCCATATCTGCGTTTTTCCCATATCTGCGTTTTTCCCATATATGCGTTTTTCCCATATATGCGTTTTTCCCATATCTGCGTTTTTCCCATATCTGCGTTTTTCCCATATCTGCGTCTTTCAAACATCTGCGTTTTTCCCATACCTGCGTTTTTCCCACATCTGCGTTCTTCCCACATCTGCATTTTTCCCATATATGCGTTTTTCCCACATCTGCGTTTTTCCCATATCTGCGTTTTTCCCATATCTGCGTTTTTGCCATATCTGCGTTTTTCCCATATATGCGTTTTTTCCATATGTGTGTTTTTCTCATATCTGCCTTTTTCCCACATCTGCGTTTTTCCCATATTTGCGTTTTTCCCATACCTGGGTTTTTCCCACATCTGCGTTTTTCCCACATCTGCGTTTTTCTCACATCTGCGTTTTTTCCATATCTGCGTTTTTCCCATATCTGCGTTTTTCCCATATCTGCCTTCTTCCCACATCTGCGTTTTTCCCATATCTGCGTTTTACCCATATTTGCGTTTTTCCCACATCTGCGTTTTTCCCACATATGCGTTTTTCACATATCTGCGTTTTTCGCATATCTGCGTTTTACCATATCTGTGATATTCCCACAACTGAGTTCTTCCCACATCTGCGTTTTTCCCATATCTGCGTTTTTCCCATTTCTGCGTTTTTCAAATTTCTGCGATTTTCCGATATCTGTGATTTTCAAATATCTGTGTTTTTCCCATATCTGCGTTTTTCCCATATCTGCGTTTTTCCCATATCTGCGTTTTTCCCATATCTGTGTTTTTCACATATCTGCGTTTTTCCCATATCTGCGTTTTTCCCATATCTGCGTTTTTCCCACATCTGCGTTCTTCCCACATCCGCGTTCTTCCCACATCTGCGTTCTTCCCTATCTCCGTTTTTCCCATTTCTGCGTTTTTCAAATTTCTGCGATTTTCCAATGGCTGTGATTTTCAAATATCTGCGTTTTTCCAATAACTGCGTTTTTCCCATATCTGCGTTTTTCCCATAACTGCGTTTTTCCCATATCTGCGATTTCCCCACATCTGCGTTCTTCCCACATCTGCGTTCTTCCCACATCTGCGTTCTTCCCATATCTGCGTTTTTCCCATTTCTGCGTTTTTCAAATTTCTGCGATTTTCCAATGGCTGTGATTTTCAAATATCTGCGTTTTTCCCAAATCTGCGTTTTTCCCATATCCGCGTTTTTCCCATATATGCGTTTTTCTTAAACATCTGCGATTTTCCCATATCTGCGATTTTCCCATATCTGCGTTTTTCCCATATCTGCGTTTTTCCCATATATGCGTTTTTCCCATATATGCGTTTTTCCCATATCTGCGTTTTTCCCATATATGCGTTTTTCCCATATATGCGTTTTTCCCATATCTGTGTTTTTCCCATATCTGCGTTTTTCCCATATCTGCGTTCTTCCCATATCTGCGTTTTTCCCATTTCTGCGTTTTTCAAATTTTTGCGATTTTCAAATATCTGCGTTTTTCCCATATCTGCGTTTTTCCCATATCTGCGTTTTTCCCATATCTGCGATTTTTCCACATCTGCGTTCTTCCCACATCTGCGTTCTTCCCATATCTGCGTTTTTCCCATTTCTGCTTTTTTCAAATTTCTGCGATTTTCCAATGGCTGTGATTTTCAAATATCTGCGTTTTCCCCATATCTGCGTTTTTCCCATATCTGCGTTTTTCCCATATCTGCGTTTTTCCCATATCTGCGTTATTCCCATATCTGTGTTTTTCACTTGTCTGCGTTTTTCCCATATATGCGTTTTTCCCATATCTGTGTTTTTCCCATATCTGCGTTTTTCCCATATCTGCGTTTTTCCCACATCTGCGTTTTTCCCACATCTGCATTTTTCCCATATCTGCGTTTTTCCCATATCTGCGTTTTTCCATTTTTGCATTTTTCCCATATCTGCGTTTTTCCCATATCTGCGATTTTCCCATATCTGCGTTTTTCCCATATCTGCGTTTTTCCCATATCTGCGTTTTTCCCATATATGCGTTTTTCCCATATATGCGTTTTTCCCATATCTGCGTTTTTCCCATATCTGCGTTTTTCCCATATCTGCGTCTTTCAAACATCTGCGTTTTTCCCATACCTGCGTTTTTCCCACATCTGCGTTCTTCCCACATCTGCATTTTTCCCATATATGCGTTTTTCCCACATCTGCGTTTTTCCCATATCTGCGTTTTTCCCATATCTGCGTTTTTGCCATATCTGCGTTTTTCCCATATATGCGTTTTTCCCATATGTGTGTTTTTCTCATATCTGCCTTTTTCCCACATCTGCGTTTTTCCCATATCTGCGTTTTTCCCATACCTGGGTTTTTCCCACATCTGCGTTTTTCCCACATCTGCGTTTTTCTCACATCTGCGTTTTCTCCATATCTGCGTTTTTCCCATATCTGCGTTTTTCCCATATCTGCCTTCTTCCCACATCTGCGTTTTTCCCATATCTGCGTTTTACCCATATTAGCGTTTTTCCCACATCTGCGTTTTTCCCACATATGCGTTTTTCACATATCTGCGTTTGTCCCATATCTGCGTTTTACCATATCTGTGATATTCCCACATCTGAGTTCTTCCCACATCTGCGTTTTTCCCATATCTGCGTTTTTCCCATTTCTGCGTTTTTCAAATTTCTGCGATTTTCAAATTTCTGCGATTTTCCAATGGCTGTGATTTTCAAATATCTGTGTTTTTCCCATATCTGCGTTTTTCCCATATCTGCGTTTTTCCCATATCTGCGTTTTTCCCATATCTGTGTTTCTCACATATCTGCGTTTTTCCCATATCTGCGTTTTTCCCATATCTGCGTTTTTCCCATATCTGCGTTTTTCCCATATATGCGTTTTTCCCATATCTGCGTTTTTCCCATATCTGCGTCTTTCAAACATCTGCGTTTTTCCCATATCTGCGTTTTTCCCACATCTGCGTTTTTCCCACATCTGCGTTTTTCCCACATCTGCGTTCTTCCCACATCTGCGTTCTTCCCACATCTGCGTTCTTTTCACATCTGCGTTTTTCCCACATCTGCGTTTTTCCAATATCTGCGTTTTTCCCATATCTGCGATTTTCCCACAACTGCGTTCTTCCCACATCTGCGTTCTTCCCATATCTGCGTTTTTCCCATTTCTGCGTTTTTCAAATTTCTGCGATTTTCCAATGGCTGTGATTTTCAAATATCTGCGTATTTCCAATATCTGCCTTTTTCCCATATCTGCGTTTTTCCCATATCTGCGTTTTTCCCATATCTGTGTTTTTCCCATATCTGCGTTTTTCCCATATCTGCGTTTTTCTCATATATGCGTTTTTCCCATATCTGCGTTTTTCCCATACCTGCGTTTTTCCCACATCTGCGTTTTCCTACATCTGCGTTCTTCCCACATCTGCGTTCTTCCCACATCTGCGTTTTTCACATATCTTGGTTTTTCCCATATCTGCGTTTTTCCCACATCTGCGTTCTTCCCACATCTGCATTTTTCCCATATTTGCGTTTTTCCCACATCTGCGTTTTTCCCATATCTGCGTTTTTCCCATATCTGCGTTTTTCCCATATATGCGTTTTTCGCATATGTGTGTTTTTCTCATATCTGCCTTTTTCCCACATCTGCGTATTACCCATATCTGCGTTTTCCCCATACCTGGGTTTTTCCCACATCTGCGTTTTTCCCACATCTGCGTTTTTCCCACATCTGCGTTTTTTCCATATCTGCGTTTTTCCCATATCTGCGTTTTTCCCATATCTGCCATCTTCCCACATCTGCGTTTTTCCCATATATGCGTTTTTCCCATATATGCGTTTTTCCCATATCTGCATTTTTCCCGTATCTTCGTTTTTCACATATCTGCGTTTTTCCCATATCTGCGTTTTTCAAATTGCTGCGATTTTCCAATGGTTGTGATTTTCAAATATCTGCGTTATTCCCATATCTGCATTTTTCCCATATCTGCGTTTTTCCCATATATGCGTTTTTCCCATATCTGCATTTTTCCCGTATCTTCGTTTTTCCCATATCTGCGTTTTTCCCATATCTGCGTTTTTCAAATTGCTGCGATTTTCCAATGGTTGTGATTTTCAAATATCTGCGTTATTCCCATACCTGCGTTTTTCCCATATCTGCGATTTCCCCACATCTGCGTTCTTCCCACATCTGCGTTCTTCCCACATCTGCGTTCTTCCCATATCTGCGTTTTTCCCATTTCTGCGTTTTTCAAATTTCTGCGATATTCCAATGGCTGCGATTTTCAAATATCTGCGTTTTTCCCATAACTGCGTTTTTCCCATATCCGCGTTTTTCCCATATATGCGTTTCTACCATATCTGTGTTTTTCCCATATCTGCGTTTTTCCCATATATGCGTTTTTCCCATATATGCGTTTTTCCCATATCTGCATTTTTCCCGTATCTTCGTTTTTCGCATATCTGCTTTTTTCCCATATCTGCGTTTTTCCCATATTTGCGTTTTTCCCATTTCTGCGTTTTTCAAATTGCTGCGATTTTCCAATGGTTGGGATTTTCAAATATCTACGTTATTCCCATATCTTCATTTTTCCCATATCTGCGTTTTTCCCATATATTCATTTTCCCCATATATGCCTTTTTCCCATATATGCGTTTTTCCCATATCTGTGTTTTTCCCATATCTGCGTTTTTTCAAATCTGCGTTTTTCCCATATCTGCGTTTTTCCCACATCTGCGTTCTTCCCACATCTGCGTTCTTCCCACATCTGCGTCCTTCCCTATCTCCGTTTTTCCCATTTCTGCGTTTTTCAAATTTCTGCGATTTTCCAATGGCTGTGATTTTCAAATATCTGCGTTATTCCCATACCTGCATTTTTCCCATATCTGCGTTTTTCCCATATATGCATTTTTCCCATATATGCGTTCTTCCCACATCTGCGTTCTTCCCTATCTCCGTTTTTCCCATTTCTGCGTTTTTCAAATTTCTGCGATTTTCCAATGGCTGTGATTTTCAAATATCTGCGTTTTTCCAATAACTGCGTTTTTCCCATATCTGCGTTTTTCCCATAACTGCGTTTTTCCCATATCTGCGATTTCCCCACATCTGCGTTCTTCCCACATCTGCGTTCTTCCCACATCTGCGTTCTTCCCATATCTGCGTTTTTCCCATTTCTGCGTTTTTCAAATTTCTGCGATATTCCAATGGCTGTGATTTTCAAATATCTGCATTTTTCCCATATCTGCGTTTTTCCCATATATGCGTTTTTCCCATATCTGCATTTTTCCCGTATCTTCGTTTTTCCCATATCTGCGTTTTTCCCATTTCTGCGTTTTTCAAATTGCTGCGATTTTCCAATGGTTGTGATTTTCAAATATCTGCGTTATTCCCATACCTGCATTTTTCCCATATCTGCGTTTTTCCCATATATGCATTTTTCCCATATATGCGTTCTTCCCACATCTGCGTTCTTCCCTATCTCCGTTTTTCCCATTTCTGCGTTTTTCAAATTTCTGCGATTTTCCAATGGCTGTGATTTTCAAATATCTGCGTTTTTCCAATAACTGCGTTTTTCCCATATCTGCGTTTTTCCCATAACTGCGTTTTTCCCATATCTGCGATTTCCCCACATCTGCGTTCTTCCCACATCTGCGTTCTTCCCACATCTGCGTTCTTCCCATATCTGCGTTTTTCCCATTTCTGCGTTTTTCAAATTTCTGCGATATTCCAATGGCTGTGATTTTCAAATATCTGCGTTTTTCCCATAACTGCGTTTTTCCCATATCCGCGTTTTTCCCATATATGCGTTTCTACCATATCTGTGTTTTTCCCATATCTGCGTTTTTTCCATATCTGCGTTCTTCCCATATCTGCGTTTTTCCCAATTCTGCGTTTTTCAAATTTCTGCGATTTTCAAATATCTGCGTTTTTCCCATATCTGCGTTTTTCCCATATCTGCGTTTTTCCCATATCTGCGATTTTCCCACATCTGCGTTCTTCCCACCTCTGCGTTCTTCCCATATCTGCGTTTTTCACATTTCTGCTTTTTTCAAATTTCTGCGATTTTCCAATGGCTGTGATTTTCAAATATCTGCGTTTTTCCCATATCTGCGTTTTTCCCATATCTGCGTTTTTCCCATATCTGCGTTATTCCCATATCTGTGTTTTTCACATGTCTGCGTTTTTCCCATATATGCGTTTTTCCCATATCTGTGTTTTTCCCATATCTGCGTTTTTCCCATATCTGCGTTTTTCCCACATCTGCGTTTTTCCCACATCTGCGTTTTTCCCATATCTGCGTTTTTCCCATATCTTCGTTTTTCCCATATCTGCGTTTTTCCCATATCTGCGTTTTTCCCATATCTGTGTTTTTCACATATCTGCGTTTTTCCCATATCTGCGTTTTTCCCATATTTGCGTTTTCCCATATATGCGTTTTTCCCATATATGCGTTTTTCCCATATATGTGTTTTTCACATATCTGCGTTTTTCCCATATCTGCGTTTTTCCCATATCTGCGTTTTTCCCATATATGCGTTTTTCCCATATCTGCGTTTTTCCCATATCTGCATTTTTCCCGTATCTTCGTTTTTCGCATATCTGCTTTTTTCCCATATCTGCGTTTTTCCCATATTTGCGTTTTTCCCATTTCTGCGTTTTTCAAATTGCTGCGATTTTCCAATGGTTGGGATTTTCAAATATCTACGTTATTCCCATATCTTCATTTTTCCCATATCTGCGTTTTTCCCATATATTCATTTTCCCCATATATGCCTTTTTCCCATATATGCGTTTTTCCCATATCTGTGTTTTTCCCATATCTGCGTTTTTTCAAATCTGCGTTTTTCCCATATCTGCGTTTTTCCCACATCTGCGTTCTTCCCACATCTGCGTTCTTCCCACATCTGCGTCCTTCCCTATCTCCGTTTTTCCCATTTCTGCGTTTTTCAAATTTCTGCGATTTTCCAATGGCTGTGATTTTCAAATATCTGCGTTTTTCCAATAACTGCGTTTTTCCCATATCTGCGTTTTTCCCATAACTGCGTTTTTCCCATATCTGCGATTTCCCCACATCTGCGTTCTTCCCACATCTGCGTTCTTCCCATATCTGCGTTTTTCCCATTTCTGCGTTTTTCAAATTTCTGCGATTTTCCAATGGCTGTGATTTTCAAATATCTGCGTTTTTCCCATATCTGCGTTTTTCCCATATCCGCGTTTTTCCCATATATGCGTTTTTCCCAAATATCTGCGATTTTCCCATATCTGCGATTTTCCCATATCCGCGTTTTTCCCATATCTGCGTTTTTCCCATATATGCGTTTTTCCCATATATGCGTTTTTCCCATATCTGCGTTTTTCCTATATATGCGTTTTTCCCATATATGCGTTTTTCCCATATCTGTGTTTTTCCCATATCTGCGTTTTTCCCATATCTGCGTTCTTCCCATATCTGCGTTTTTCCCATTTCTGCATTTTTCAAATTTCTGCGAATTTCAAATATCTGCGTTTTTCCAATATCTGCGTTTTTCCCATATCTGCGTTTTTCCCATATCTGCGATTTTCCCACATCTGCGTTCTTCCCACATCTGCGTTCTTCCCATATCTGCGTTTTTCCCATTTCTGCTTTTTTCAAATTTCTGCTATTTTCCAATTGCTGTGATTTTCAAATATCTGCGTTTTTCCCATATCTGCGTTTTTCCCATATCTGCGTTTTTCCCATATCTGCGTTATTCCCATATCTTTGTTTTTCACATGTCTGCGTTTTTCCCATATATGCGTTTTTCCCATATCTGTGTTTTTCCCATATCTGCGTTTTTCCCATATCTGCGTTTTTCCCACATCTGCGTTTTTCCCACATCTGCGTTTTTCCCAAATCTGCGTTTTTCCCACATCTGCGTTTTTCCCATATCTGCGTTTTTCCCATATCTGCGTTTTCCCCATATCTGTGTTTTTCACATATCTGCGTTTTTCCCATATCTGCGTTTTCCCCATATTTGCGTTTTTCCTATATATGCGTTTTTCCCATATATGCGTTTTTCCCATATCTGTGTTTTTCCCATATCTGCGTTTTTCCCATATCTGCGTTTTTCCCATATCTGCGTTTTTCCCATATATGCGTTTTTCCCATATATGCGTTTTTCCCATATCTGCATTTTTCCCGTATCTTCGTTTTTCGCATATCTGCGTTTTTCCCATATCTGCGTTTTTCCCATATTTGCGTTTTTTCCATTTCTGCGTTTTTCAAATTCCTGCGATTTTCCAATGGTTGTGATTTTCAAATATCTGCGTTATTCCCATATCTGCATTTTTCCCATATCTGCGTTTTTCCCATATATGCATTTTCCCCATATATGCGTTTTTCCCATATATGCGTTTTTCCCATATCTGTGTTTTTCCCATATCTGCGTTTTTTCATATCTGCGTTTTTCCCATATCTGCGTTTTTCCCACATCTGCGTTCTTCCCACATCTGCGTTCTTCCCACATCTTCGTTCTTCCCTATCTCCGTTTTTCCCATTTCTGCGTTTTTCAAATTTCTGCGATTTTCCAATGGCTGTGATTTTCAAATATCTGCGTTTTTCCAATAACTGCGTTTTTCCCATATCTGCGTTTTTCCCATAACTGCGTTTTTCCCATATCTGCGATTTCCCCACATCTGCGTTCTTCCCACATCTGCGTTCTTCCCACATCTGCGTTCTTCCCATATCTGCGTTTTTCCCATTTCTGCGTTTTTCAAATTTCTGCGATTTTCCAATGGCTGTGATTTTCAAATATCTGCGTTTTTCCCATATCTGCGTTTTTCCCATATCCGCGTTTTTCCCATATATGCGTTTTTCCCAAATATCTGCGATTTTCCCATATCTGCGATTTTCCCATATCCGCGTTTTTCCCATATCTGCGTTTTTCCCATATATTCGTTTTTCCCATATATGCGTTTTTCCCATATCTGCGTTTTTCCTATATATGCGTTTTTCCCATATCTGTGTTTTTCCCATATCTGCGTTTTTCCCATATCTGCGTTCTTCCCATATCTGCGTTTTTCCCATTTCTGCGTTTTTCAAATTTCTGCGATTTTCAAATATCTGCATTTTTCCCATATCTGCGTTTTTCCCATATCTGCGTTTTTCCCATATCTGCGATTTTCCCACATCTGCGTTCTTCCCACATCTGCGTTCTTCCCATATCTGCGTTTTTCCCATTTCTGCTTTTTTCAAATTACTGCGATTTTCCAATGGCTGTGATTTTCAAATATCTGCGTTTTTCCCATATCTGCGTTTTTCCCATATCTGCGTTTTTCCCATATCTGCGTTATTCCCATATCTGTGTTTTTCACTTGTCTGCGTTTTTCCCATATATGCGTTTTTCCCATATCTGTGTTTTTCCCATATCTGCGTTTTTCCCATATCTGCGTTTTTCCCACATCTGCGTTTATCCCACATCTGCGTTTTTCCCATATCTGCGTTTTTCCCATATCTGCGTTTTTCCCATATCTGCATTTTTCCCATATCTGCGTTTTTCCCATATCTGCGATTTTCCCATATCTGCGTTTTTCCCATATCTGCGTTTTTCCCATATCTGCGTCTTTCAAACATCTGCGTTTTTCCCATATCTGCGTTTTTCCCACATCTGCGTTCTTCCCACATCTGCATTTTTCCCATATATGCGTTTTTCCCACATCTGCGTTTTTCCCATATCTGCGTTTTTCCCATATCTGCGTTTTTGCCATATCTGCGTTTTTCCCATATATGCGTTTTTCCCATATGTGTGTTTTTCTCATATCTGCCTTTTCCCCACATCTGCATTCTTCCCACATCTGCGTTCTTCCCATATCTGCGTTTTTCCCATTTCTGCGTTTTTCAAATTTTTGCGATTTTCCAATGGCTGTGATTTTCAAATATCTGCGTTTTTCCCATATCTGCGTTTTTCCCATATCCGCGTTTTTCCCATATATGCGTTTTTCCCAAATATCTGCGATTTTCCCATATCTGCGATTTTCCCATATCCGCGTTTTTCCCATATCTGCGTTTTTCCCATATATTCGTTTTTCCCATATATGCGTTTTTCCCATATCTGCGTTTTTCCCATATATGCGTTTTTCCCATATCTGTGTTTTTCCCATATCTGCGTTTTTCCCATATCTGCGTTCTTCCCATATCTGCGTTTTTCCCATTTCTGCGTTTTTCAAATTTCTGCGATTTTCAAATATCTGCATTTTTCCCATATCTGCGTTTTTCCCATATCTGCGTTTTTCCCATATCTGCGATTTTCCCACATCTGCGTTCTTCCCACATCTGCGTTCTTCCCATATCTGCGTTTTTCCCATTTCTGCTTTTTTCAAATTTCTGCGATTTTCCAATGGCTGTGATTTTCAAATATCTGCGTTTTTCCCATATCTGCGTTTTTCCCATATCTGCGTTTTTCCCATATCTGCGTTTTTCCCATATCTGCGTTATTCCCATATCTGTGTTTTTCACTTGTCTGCGTTTTTCCCATATATGCGTTTTTCCCATATCTGTGTTTTTCCCATATCTGCGTTTTTCCCATATCTGCGTTTTTCCCACATCTGCGTTTATCCCACATCTGCGTTTTTCCCATATCTGCGTTTTTCCCATATCTGCGTTTTTCCCATATCTGCATTTTTCCAATATCTAAGTTTTTCAAATATCTGCGATTTTCCCATATCTGCGTTTTTCCCATATCTGCGTTTTTCCCATATCTGCGTCTTTCAAACATCTGCGTTTTTCCCATATCTGCGTTTTTCCCACATCTGCGTTCTTCCCACATCTGCATTTTTCCCATATATGCGTTTTTCCCACATCTGCGTTTTTCCCATATCTGCGTTTTTCCCATATCTGCGTTTTTGCCATATCTGCGTTTTTCCCATATATGCGTTTTTCCCATATGTGTGTTTTTCTCATATCTGCCTTTTCCCCACATCTGCGTTTTTCCCATATCTGCGTTTTTCCCATACCTGGGTTTTTCCCACATCTGCGTTTTTCCCACATCTGCGTTTTTCTCACATCTGCGTTTTTTCCATATCTGCGTTTTTCCCATATCTACGTTTTTCCCATATCTGCCTTCTTCCCACATCTGCGTTTTTCCCATATCTGCGTTTTACCCATATTTGCGTTTTTCCCACATATGCGTTTTTCCCACATATGCGTTTTTCACATATCTGCGTTTTTCCCATATCTGCGTTTTACCATATCTGTGATATTCCCACATCTGAGTTCTTCCCACATCTGCGTTTTTCCCATATCTGCGTTTTTCCCATTTCTGCGTTTTTCAAATTTCTGCGATTTTCCGATATCTGTGATTTTCAAATATCTGCGTTTTTCCCATATTTGCGTTTTACCCATATCTGCGTTTTTCCCATATCTGCGTTTTTCCCATATCTGTGTTTTTCACATATCTGCGTTTTTCCCATATCTGCGTTTTTCCCATATCTGCGTTTTTCCCACATCTGCGTTTTTCCCACATCTGCGTTTTTCCCACATCTGCATTTTCCCCACATCTGCGTTCTTCCCACATCTGCGTTCTTCCCAAATCTGCGTTCTTCCCACATCTGCGTTTTTCCCACATCTGCGTTTTTCCAATATCTTCGTTTTTCCCATATCTGCGATTTTCCCACAACTGCGTTCTTCCCACATCTGCGTTCTTCCCATATCTGCGTTTTTCCCATTTCTGCGTTTTTCAAATTTCTGCGATTTTCCAATGGCTGTGATTTTCAAATATCTGCGTATTTCCAATATCTGCCTTTTTCCCATATCTGCGTTTTTCCCATATCTGCGTTTTTCCCATATCTGTGTTTTTCCCATATCTGCGTTTTTCCCATATCTGCGTTTTTCCCATATATGCGTTTTTCCCATATCTGCGTTTTTCCCACATCTGCGTTCTTCACACATCTGCATTTTTCCCATATATGCGTTTTTCCCACATCTGCGTTTTTCCCATATATGCGTTTTTCCCATATCTGCGATTTTCCCATATATGCGTTTTTCGCATATGTGTGTTTTTCTCATATCTGCCTTTTTCCCACATCTGCGTTTTACCCATATCTGCGTTTTTCCCATACCTGGGTTTTTCCCACATCTGCGTTTTTCCCACATCTGCGTTTTTCCCACATCTGCGTTTTTTCCATATCTGCGTTTTTCCCATATCTGTGTTTTTCCCATATCTGCGTTTTCCCCATATCTGCGTTTTTCCCATATATATGCGTTTTTCCCATATCTGCGTTTTTCCCATATCTGCGTTTTTCCCACATCTGCGTTTTCCCACATCTGCGTTCTTCCTACATCTGCGTTCTTCCCACATCTGCGTTTTTCACATATCTGCGTTTTTCCCATATCTGCGTTTTTCCCATATCTGCCATCTTCCCACATCTGCGTTTTTCCCATATCTGCGTTTTACCCATATTTGCGTTTTTCCCACATCTGCGATTTTCCCACATATGCGTTTTTCACATATCTGCGTTTTTCCCATATCTGCGTTTTTCCCTTATCTGTGATATTCCCACATCTGCGTTCTTCCCATATCTGCGTTTTTCCCACATCTGCGTTCTTCCCACATCTGCGTTTTTCCCACATCTGCGTTTTTCCAATATCTGCGTTTTTCCCATATCTGCGATTTTCCCACAACTGCGTTCTTCCCACATCTGCGTTCTTCCCATATCTGCGTTTTTCCCATTTCTGCGTTTTTCAAATTTCTGCGATTTTCCAATGGCTGTGATTTTCAAATATCTGCGTATTTCCAATATCTGCCTTTTTCCCATATCTGCGTTATTCCCATATCTGCATTTTTCCCATTTTTGCGTTTTTCCCATTTCTGCGTTTTACAAATTGCTGCGATTTTCCAATGGTTGTGATTTTCAAATATCTGCGTTATTCCCATACCTGCATTTTTCCCATATCTGCGTTTTTCCCATATATGCATTTTTCCCATATATGCGTTTTTCCCATATATGCGTTTTTCCCATATCTGTGTTATTCCCTTATCTGCGTTTTTTCATATCTGCGTTTTTTCCATATCTGCGTTTTTCCCACATCTGCGTTCTTCCCACATCTGCGTTCTTCCCACATCTGCGTTCTTCCCTATCTCCGTTTTTCCCATTTCTGCGTTTTTCAAATTTCTGCGATTTTCCAATGGCTGTGATTTTCAAATATCTGCGTCTTTCCAATAACTGCGTTTTTCCCATATCTGCGTTTTTCCCATAACTGCGTTTTTCCCATATCTGCGATTTCCCCACATCTGCGTTCTTCCCACATCTGCGTTCTTCCCACATCTGCGTTCTTCCCAAATCTGCGTTTTTCCCATTTCTGCGTTTTTCTAATTTCTGCGATATTCCTATGGCTGTGATTTTCAAATATCTGCGTTTTTCCCATATATGCGTTTTTCCCATTTATGCGTTTTTGCCATATCTGCGTTTTTCAAATTGCTGCGATTTTCCAATGGTTGTGATTTTCAAATATCTGCGTTATTCCCATATCTGCATTTTTCCCATATCTGCGTTTTTCCCATATATGCGTTTTTCCCATATCTGCATTTTTCCCGTATCTTCGTTTTTCCCATATCTGCGTTTTTCCCATATCTGCGTTTTTCAAATTGCTGCGATTTTCCAATGGTTGTGATTTTCAAATATCTGCGTTATTCCCATATCTGCATTTTTCCCATTTTTGCGTTTTTCCCATTTCTGCGTTTTTCAAATTGCTGCGATTTTCCAATGGTTGTGATTTTCAAATATCTGCGTTATTCCCATACCTGCATTTTTCCCATATCTGCGTTTTTCCCATATATGCATTTTTCCCATATATGCGTTTTTCCCATATATGCGTTTTTCCCATATCTGTGTTATTCCCTTATCTGCGTTTTTTCATATCTGCGTTTTTCCCATATCTGCGTTTTTTCCCACATCTGCGTTTTTCCCACATCTGCGTTTTTCCCACATCTGCGTTTTTCCCATATCTGCGTTTTTCCCATATCTGCATTTTTCCCATATCTGCGTTTTTCCCATATCTGCGTTTTTCCCACATCTGCGTTTTTCCCACATCTGCGTTTTTCCCATATCTGCGTTTTTCCCATATCTGCATTTTTCCCATATCTGCGTTTTTCCCATATCTGCGATTTTCCCATATCTGCGTTTTTCCCATATCTGCGTTTTTCCCATATCTGCGTTTTTCCCATATATGCGTTTTTCCCATATCTGCGTTTTTCCCATATCTGCGTTTTTCCCATATCTGTGTTTTTCCCATATCTGCGTTTTTCCCATATATGCGTTTTTCCCATATCTGCGTTTTTCCCATATCTGCGTTTTTCCCACATCTGCGTTTTCCCACATCTGCGTTCTTCCCACATCTGCGTTCTTCCCACATCTGCGTTTTTCACATATCTGCGTTTTTCACATATCTGCGTTTTTCCCACATCTGCGTTCTTCCCACATCTGCATTTTTCCCATATATGCGTTTTTCCCACATCTGCGTTTTTCCCATATCTGCGTTTTTCCCATATCTGCGATTTTCCCATATATGCGTTTTTCGCATATGTGTGTTTTTCTCATATCTGCCTTTTTCCCACATCTGCGTTTTACCCATATCTGCGTTTTTCCCATACCTGGGTTTTTCCCACATCTGCGTTTTTCCCACATCTGCGTTTTTCCCACATCTGCGTATTTTCCATATCTGCGTTTTTCCCATATCTGTGTTTTTCCCATATCTGCGTTTTCCCCATATCTGCGTTTTTCCCATATATATGCGTTTTTCCCATATCTGCGTTTTTCCCATATCTGCGTTTTTCCCACATCTGCGTTTTCCCACATCTGCGTTCTTCCTACATCTGCGTTCTTCCCACATCTGCGTTTTTCACATATCTGCGTTTTTCCCATATCTGCGTTTTTCCCACATCTGCGTTTTTCCAATATCTGTGTTTTTCCCATATCTGCGATTTTCCCACAACTGCGTTCTTCCCACATCTGCGTTCTTCCCATATCTGCGTTTTTCCCATTTCTGCGTTTTTCAAATTTCTGCGATTTTCCAATGGCTGTGATTTTCAAATATCTGCGTTTTTCCCATATCTGCGTTTTTCCCATATCCGCGTTTTTCCCATATATGCGTTTTTCCCAAATATCTGCGATTTTCCCATATCTGCAATTTTCCCATATCCGCGTTTTTCCCATATCTGCGTTTTTCCCATATATTCGTTTTTCCCATATATGCGTTTTTCCCATATCTGCAATTTTCCCATATATGCGTTTTTCCCATATCTGTGTTTTTCCCATATCTGCGTTTTTCCCATATCTGCGTTCTTCCCATATCTGCGTTTTTCCCATTTCTGCGTTTTTCAAATTTCTGCGATTTTCAAATATCTGCATTTTTCCCATATCTGCGTTTTTCCCATATCTGCGTTTTTCCCATATCTGCGATTTTCCCACATCTGCGTTCTTCCCACATCTGCGTTCTTCCCATATCTGCGTTTTTCCCATTTCTGCTTTTTTCAAATTTCTGCGATTTTCCAATGGCTGTGATTTTCAAATATCTGCGTTTTTCCCATATCTGCGTTTTTCCCATATCTGCGTTTTTCCCATATCTGCGTTTTTCCCATATCTGCGTTATTCCCATATCTGTGTTTTTCACTTGTCTGCGTTTTTCCCATATATGCGTTTTTCCCATATCTGTGTTTTTCCCATATCTGCGTTTTTCCCATATCTGCGTTTTTCCCACATCTGCGTTTATCCCACATCTGCGTTTTTCCCATATCTGCGTTTTTCCCATATCTGCGTTTTTCCCATATCTGCATTTTTCCCATATCTGCGTTTTTCCCATATCTGCGATTTTCCCATATCTGCGTTTTTCCCATATCTGCGTTTTTCCCATATCTGCGTCTTTCAAACATCTGCGTTTTTCCCATATCTGCGTTTTTCCCATATCTGCGTTTTTGCCATATCTGCGTTTTTCCAATATATGCGTTTTTCGCATATGTGTGTTTTTCTCATATCTGCCTTTTTCCCACATCTGCGTTTTTCCCATATCTGCGTTTTACCCATATCTGCGTTTTTCCCATATCTGCGTTTTTCCCATATCTGTGTTTTTCACATATCTGCGTTTTTCCCATATCTGCGTTTTTCCCATATCTGCGTTTTTCCCACATCTGCGTTTTTCCCACATCTGCGTTTTTCCCACATCTGCATTTTCCCCACATCTGCGTTCTTCCCACATCTGCGTTCTTCCCACATCTGCGTTCTTCCCACATCTGCGTTTTTCCCACATCTGCGTTTTTCCAATGTCTTCGTTTTTCCCATATCTGCGATTTTCCCACAACTGCGTTCTTCCCACATCTGCGTTCTTCCCATATCTGCGTTTTTCCCATTTCTGCGTTTTTCAAATTTCTGCGATTTTCCAATGGCTGTGATTTTCAAATATCTGCGTATTTCCAATATCTGCCTTTTTCCCATATCTGCGTTTTTCCCATATCTGCGTTTATCCCATATCTGTGTTTTTCCCATATCTGCGTTTTTCCCATATCTGCGTTTTTCCCATATATGCGTTTTTCCCATATCTGCGTTTTTCCCACATCTGCGTTTTCCCACATCTGCGTTCTTCCCACATCTGCGTTCTTCCCACATCTGCGTTTTTCACATATCTGCGTTTTTCACATATCTGCGTTTTTCCCACATCTGCGTTCTTCCCACATCTGCATTTTTCCCATATATGCGTTTTTCCCACATCTGCGTATTTCCCATATCTGCGTTTTTCCCATATCTGCGATTTTCAAATATATGCGTTTTTCGCATATGTGTGTTTTTCTCATATCTGCCTTTTTCCCACATCTGCGTTTTACCCATATCTGCGTTTTTCCCATACCTGGGTTTTTCCCACATCTGCGTTTTTCCCACATCTGCGTTTTTCCCACATCTGCGTTTTTTCCATATCTGCGTTTTTCCCATATCTGTGTTTTTCCCATATCTGCGTTTTTCCCATATCTGCGTTTTTCCCATATATGCGTTTTTCCCATATCTGCTTTTTTCCCATATCTGCGTTTTTCCCACATCTGCGTTTTCCCACATCTGCGTTTTTCCTACATCTGCGTTCTTCCCACATCTGCGTTTTTCCCATATCCCCACATCTGCGTTTTTCCCATATCTGCGTTTTACCCATATTTGCGTTTTTCCCACATCTGCGATTTTCCCACATATGCGTTTTTCACATATCTGCGTTTTTCCCATATCTGCGTTTTTCCCATATCTGTGATATTCCCACATCTGCGTTCTTCCCACATCTGTGTTCTTCCCACATCTGCGTTCTTCCCTCATCTGCGTTTTTCCCACATCTGCGTTTTTCCAATATCTGCGTTTTTCCCATATCTGCGATTTTCCCACAACTGCGTTCTTCCCACATCTGCGTTCCTCCCATATCTGCGATTTTCCCATTTCTGCGTTTTTCAAATTTCTCCGATTTTCCAATGGCTGTGATTTTCAAATATCTGCGTATTTCCAATATCTGCCTTTATCCCATATCTGCGTTATTCCCATATCTGCATTTTTCCCATTTTTGCGTTTTTCCCATTTCTGCGTTTTTCAAATTGCTGCGATTTTCCAATGGTTGTGATTTTCAAATATCTGCGTTATTCCCATACCTGCATATCTGCGTTTTTCCTATATCTGCGTTTTTCCCATATCTGTGTTTTTCACATATCTGCGTTTTTCCCATATCTGCGTTTTTCCCATATCTGCGTTTTTCCCATATCTGCGTTTTTCCCATATATGCGTTTTTCCCATATAAGCGTTTTTCCCATATCTGTGTTTTTCACATATCTGCGTTTTCCCCATATCTGCGTTTGTCCCATATCTGCGTTTTTCCCATATATGCGTTTTTCCCATATCTGCATTTTTCCTGTATCTTCGTTTTTCCCATATCTGCGTTTTTCCCATATCTGCGTTTTTCCCATATCTGTGATTTTCACACATCTGCGTTCTTCCCACATCTGCGTTCTTCCCATATCTGCGTTTTGCCCATTTCTGCGTTTTTCAAATTTCTGCGATTTTCCGATATCTGGGATTTTCAAATATTTTTCCCATATATGCGTTTTTCCCACATCTGCGTTTTTCCCATATCTGCGTTTTTCACATATCTGCGTTTTTGCCATATCTGCGTTTTTCCCATATATGCGTTTTTCCCATATGTGTGTTTTTCTCATATCTGCCTTTTTCCCACATCTGCGTTTTTCCCATATCTGCGTTTTTCCCATACCTGGGTTTTTCCCACATCTGCGTTTTTCCCACATATGCATTTTTCACGTATCTGCGTTTTTCCCATATCTGCGTTTTACCATATCTGTGATATTCCCACATCTGAGTTCTTCCCACATCTGCGTTTTTCCCATATCTGCGCTTTTCCCATTTCTGCGTTTTTCAAATTTCTGCGATTTTCCGATATCTGTGATTTTTAAATATCTGCGTTTTTCCCATATCTGCGTTTTTCCCATATCTGCGTTTTTCCCATATCTGTGTTTTTCACATATCTGCGTTTTTCCCATATCTGCGTTTTTCCCATATCTGCGTTTTTCCCATATCTGCGTTTTTCCCATATATGCGTTTTCCCCATATATGCGTTTTTCCCATATCTGCGTCTTTCAAACATCTGCGTTTTTCCCATATCTGCGTTTTTCCCCACATCTGCGTTTTTCCCACATATGCGTTTTTCCCACATCTGCGTTTTTCCCACATCTGCGTTCTTCCCACATTTGCGTTCTTCCCACATCTGCGTTTTTCCCACATCTGCGTTTTTCCAATATCTGCGTTTTTCCCATATCTGCGATTTTCCCACAACTGCGTTCTTCCCACATCTGCGTTCTTCCCATATCTGCGTTTTTCCCATATCTGCGTTTTTCCCATATCTGTGTTTTTCCCATATTTGCGTTTTTCCCATATCTGCGTTTTTCCCATATCTGCGTTTTTCCCATATATGCGTTTTTCGCAAATGTGTGTTTTTCTCATATCTGCCTTTTTCCCACATCTGCGTTTTACACATATCTCCGTTTTTCCCATACCTGGGTTTTTCCCACATCTGCGTTTTTCCCACATCTGCGTTCTTCCCACATCTGCGTTTTTTCCATATCTGCGTTTTTCCCATATCTGCGTTTTTCCCATATCTGCCATCTTCCCACATCTGCGTTTTTCCCATATCTGCGTTTTTCCCATATCTGTGTTTTTCACATAACTGCGTTTTTCCCATATCTGCGTTTTTCCCATATATGCGTTTTTCCCATATCTGCGTTTTTCCCATATATGCGTTTTTCCCATATCTGCGTTTTTCCCATATCTGCGTCTTTCAAACATCTGCGTTTTTCCCATATCTGCGTTTTTCCCACATCTGCGTTTTTCCCACATCTGCGTTTTTCCCACATCTGCGTTTTTCCCACATCTGCGTTCTTCCCACATCTGCGTTCTTCCCACATCTGCGTTCTTCCCACATCTGCGTTTTTCCCACATCTGCGTTTTTCCAATATCTGCGTTTTTCCCATATCTGCGATTTTCCCAAAACTGCGTTCGTCCCACATCTGCGTTCTTCCCATATCTGCGTTTTTCCCATTTCTGCGTTTTTCAAATTTCTGCGATTTTCCAATGGCTGTGATTTTCAAATATCTGCGTATTTCCAATATCTGCCTTTTTCCCATATCTGCGTTTTTCCCATATCTGCGTTTTTCCCATATCTGTGTTTTTCCCATATCTGCGTTTTTCCCATATCTGCGTTTTTCCCATATATGCGATTTTCCCATATCTGCGTTTTTCCCATATCTGCGTTTTTCCCACATCTGCGTTTTCCCACATCTGCGTTCTTCCCACATCTGCGTTCCTCCCACATCTGCGTTTTTCACATATCTGCGTTTTTCCAATATCTGCGTTTTTCCCACATCTGCGTTCTTCCCACATCTGCATTTTTCCCATATATTCGTTTTTCCCATATCTGCGTTTTTCCCATATCTGCGTTTTTCCCATATCTGCGTTTTTCCCATATATGCGTTTTTCGCATATGTGTGTTTTTCTCATATCTGCCTTTTTCCCACATCTGCGTTTTACCCATATCTGCGTTTTTCCCATACCTGGGTTTTTCCCACATCTGCGATTTTCCCACATCTGCGTTTTTCCCACATCTGCGTTTTTTCCATATCTGCGTTTTTCCCATATCTGCGTTTTTCCCATATCTGCCATCTTCCAACATCTGCGTTTTTCCCATATCTGCGTTTTACCCATATTTGCGTTTTTCCCACATCTGCGATTTTCCCACATATGCGTTTTTCACATATCTGCGTTTTTCCCATATCTGCGTTTTTCCCATATCTGTGATATTCCCACATCTGAGTTCTTCCCACATCTGCGTTTTTCCCATATCTACGTTTTTCCCAGTTCTGCGTTTTTCAAATTTCTGCGATTTTCCGATATCTGTGATTTTCAAATATCTGCGTTTTTCCCATATCTGCGTTTTTCCCATATCTGCGTTTTTCCCATATCTGCGTTTTTCCCATATCTGCGTTTTTCCCATATCTGTGTTTTTCACATATCTGCGTTTTTCCCATATCTGCGTTTTTCCCATATCTGCGTTTTTCCCATATCTGCGTTTTTCCCATATATGCGTTTTTCCCATATCTGTGTTTTTCCCATATCTGCGTTTTTCCCATATCTGCGTTTTTCCCATATCTGCGTTTTTCCCATATATGCGTTTTTCCCATATCTGCATTTTTCCCGTATCTTCGTTTTTCCCATATCTGCGTTTTTCCCATATCTGCGTTTTTCAAATTGCTGCGATTTTCCAATGGTTGTGATTTTCAAATATCTGCGTTTTTCCCATATCTGCATTTTTCCCGTATCTTCGTTTTCCCCATATCTGCGTTTTTTCCCATATCTGCGTTTTTCAAATTGCTGCGATTTTCCAATGGTTGTGATTTTCAAATATCTGCGTTATTCCCTTATCTGCATTTTTCCCATATTTGCGTTTTTCCCAGTTCTGCGTTTTTCAAATTGCTGCGATTTTCCAATGGTTGTGATTTTCAAATATCTGCGTTATGACCATATCTGCATTTTTCCCATATCTGCGTTTTTCCCATATATGCATTTTTCCCATATATGCGTTTTTCCCATATCTGCATTTTTCCCGTATCTTCGTTTTTCCCATATCTGCGTTTATCCCATATCTGCGTTTTTCCCATATCTGTGATTTTCACACATCTGCGTTCTTCCCACATCTGCGTTCTTCCCTCATCTGCGTTTTGCCCATTTCTGCGTTTTTCCCATATCTGCGTTTTTCCCATATCTGCGTTTTTCCCATATCTGCGTTTTTCCCATATATGCGTTTTTCCCATATCTGCGTTTTACCATATCTGTGAAATTCCCACATCTGAGTTCTTGCCACATCTGCGTTTTTCCCATATCTGCGTTTTTCCCATATCTGCGTTTTTCCCATATCTGTGTTTTTCACATATCTGCGTTTTTCCCATATCTGCGTTTTTCCCATATCTGCGTTTTTCCCATATCTGCGTTTTTCCCATATATGCGTTTTTCCCATATAAGCGTTTTTCCCATATCTGTGTTTTTCACATATCTGCGTTTTCCCCATATCTGCGTTTTTCCCATATCTGCGTTTTTCCCATATATGCGTTTTTCCCATATCTGCATTTTTCCCGTATCTTCGTTTTTCCCATATCTGCGTTTTTCCCATATCTGCGTTTTTCCCATATCTGTGATTTTCACACATCTGCGTTCTTCCCACATCTGCGTTCTTCCCATATGTGCGTTTTACCCATTTCTGCGTTTTTCAAATTTCTGCGATTTTCCGATTTCTGGGATTTTCAAATATTTTTCCCATATATGCGTTTTTCCCACATCTGCGTTTTTCCCATATCTGCGTTTTTCACATATCTGCGTTTTTGCCATATCTGCGTTTTTCCCATATATGCGTTTTTCCCATATGTGTGTTTTTCTCATATCTGCCTTTTTCCCACATCTGCGTTTTTCCCATATCTGCGTTTTTCCCATACCTGGGTTTTTCCCACATCTGCGTTTTTCCCACATCTGCGTTTTTCTCACATCTGCGTTTTTTCCATATCTGCGTTTTTCCCATATCTGCGTTTTTCCCATATCTGCCTTCTTCCCACATCTGCGTTTTTCTCATATCTGCGTTTTACCCATATTTGCGTTTTTCCCACATCTGCGTTTTTCCCACATATGCATTTTTCACGTATCTGCGTTTTTCCCATATCTGCGTTTTACCATATCTGTGATATTCCCACATCTGAGTTCTTCCCACATCTGCGTTTTTCCCATATCTGCGCTTTTCCCATTTCTGCGTTTTTCAAATTTCTGCGATTTTCCGATATCTGTGATTTTTAAATATCTGCGTTTTTCCCATATCTGCGTTTTTCCCATATCTGCGTTTTTCCCATATCTGTGTTTTTCACATATCTGCGTTTTTCCCATATCTGCGTTTTTCCCATATCTGCGTTTTTCAGATATCTGCGTTTTTCCCATATATGCGTTTTTCCCATATATGCGTTTTTCCCATATCTGCGTCTTTCAAACATCTGCGTTTTTCCCATATCTGCGTTTCTCCCACATCTGCGTTTTTCCCACATATGCGTTTTTCCCACATCTGCGTTTTTCCCACATCTGCGTTCTTCCCACATTTGCGTTCTTCCCACATCTGCGTTTTTCCCACATCTGCGTTTTTCCAATATCTGCGTTTTTCCCATATCTGCGATTTTCCCACAACTGCGTTCTTCCCACATCTGCGTTCTTCCCATATCTGCGTTTTTCCCATATCTGCGTTTTTCCCATATCTGTGTTTTTCCCATATCTGCGTTTTTCCCATATCTGCGTTTTTCCCATATCTGCGTTTTTCCCATATATGCGTTTTTCGCATATGTGTGTTTTTCTCATATCTGCCTTTTTCCCACATCTGCGTTTTACCCATATCTCCGTTTTTCCCATACCTGGGTTTTTCCCACATCTGCGTTTTTCCCACATCTGCGTTTTTCCCACATCTGCGTTTTTTCCATATCTGCGTTTTTCCCATATCTGCGTTTTTCCCATATCTGCCATCTTCCCACATCTGCGTTTTTCCCATATCTGCGTTTTACCCATATTTGCGTTTTTCCCACATCTGCGATTTTCCCACATATGCGTTTTTCACATATCTGCGTTTTTCCCATATCTGCGTCTTTCCCATATCTGTGATATTCCCACATCTGAGTTCTTCCCACATCTGCGTTTTTCCCATATCTACGTTTTTCCCAGTTCTGCGTTTTTCAAATTTCTGCGATTTTCCGATATCTGTGATTTTCAAATATCTGCATTTTTCCCATATCTGCGTTTTTCCCATATCTGCGTTTTTCCCATATCTGCGTTTTTCCCATATCTGCGTTTTTCCCATATCTGTGTTTTTCACATATCTGCGTTTTTCCCATATCTGCGTTTTTTCCCATATCTGCTTTTTTCCCATATCTGCGTTTTTCCCATATATGCGTTTTCCCCATATCTGTGTTTTTCCCATATCTGCGTTTTTCCCATATCTGCGTTTTTCCCATATCTGCGTTTTTCCCATATATGCGTTTTTCCCATATCTGCATTTTTCCTGTATCTTCGTTTTTCCCATATCTGCGTTTTTCCCATATCTGCGTTTTTCAAATTGCTGCGATTTTCCAATGGTTGTGATTTTCAAATATCTGCGTTATTCCCATATCTGCATTTTTCCCATATCTGCGTTTTTCCCATATATGCGTTTTTCCCATATCTGCATTTTTCCCGTATCTTCGTTTTTCCCATATCTGCGTTTTTCCCATATCTGCGTTTTTGAAATTGCTGCGATTTTCCAATGGTTGTGATTTTCAAATATCTGCGTTATTCCCATATCTGCATTTTTCCCATATTTGCGTTTTTCCCATATATGCGATTTTCCCATATCTGCGTTTTTCCCATATCTGCGATTTTCCCACATCTGCGTTTTCCCACATCTGCGTTCTTCCCACATCTGCGTTCTTCCCACATCTGCGTTTTTCACATATCTGCGTTTTTCCCATATCTGCGTTTTTCCCATATCTGCCATCTTCCCACATCTGCGTTTTTCCCATATCTGCGTTTTACCCATATTTGCGTTTTTCCCACATCTGCGATTTTCCCACATATGCGTTTTTCACATATCTGCGTTTTTCCCATATCTGCGTTTTTCACATATCTGTGATATTCCCACATCTGCGTTCTTCCCACATCTGCGTTCTTCCCACATCTGCGTTCTTCCCACATCTGCGTTTTTCCCACATCTGCGTTTTTCCAATATCTGCGTTTTTCCCATATCTGCGATTTTCCCACAACTACGTTCTTCCCACATCTACGTTCTTCCCATATCTGCGTTTTTCCCATTTCTGCGTTTTTCAAATTTCTGCGATTTTCCAATGGCTGTGATTTTCAAATATCTGCGTATTTCCAATATCTGCCTTTTTCCCATATCTGCGTTATTCCCATATCTGCATTTTTCCCATTTTTGCGTTTTTCCCATTTCTGCGTTTTTCAAATTGCTGCGATTTTCCAATGGTTGTGATTTTTAAATATCTGCGTTATTCCCATACCTGCATTTTTCCCATATCTGCGTTTTTCCCATATATGCATTTTTCCCATATATGCGTTTTTCCCATATATGCGTTTTTCCCATATCTGTGTTATTCCCTTATCTGCGTTTTTTAATATCTGCGTTTTTCCCATATCTGCGTTTTACCCACATCTGCGTTCTTCCCACATCTGCGTTCTTCCCACATCTGCGTTCTTCCCTATCTCCGTTTTTCCCATTTCTGCGTTTTTCAAATTTCTGCGATTTTCCAATGGCTGTGATTTTCAAATATCTGCGTTTTTCCAATAACTGCGTTTTTCCCATATCTGCGTTTTTCCCATAACTGTGTTTTTCCCATATCTGCGATTTCCCCACATCTGCGTTCTTCCCACATCTGCGTTCTTCCCACAACTGCGTTCTTCCCATATCTGCGTTTTTCCCATTTCTGCGTTTTTCAAATTTCTGCGATATTCCAATGGCTGTGATTTTCAAATATCTGCGTTTTTCCCATAACTGCGTTTTTCCCATATCCGCGTTTTTCCCATATATGCGTTTTTACCATATCTGTGTTTTTCCCATATCTGCGTTTTTCCCATATCTGCGTTCTTCCCATATCTGCGTTTTTCCCAATTCTGCGTTTTTCAAATTTCTGCGATTTTCAAATATCTGCGTTTTTCCCATATCTGCGTTTTTCCCATATCTGCGTTTTTCCCATATCTGCGATTTTCCCACATCTGCGTTCTTCCCACTTCTGCGTTCTTCCCATATCTGCGTTTTTCCCATTTCTGCTTTTTTCAAATTTCTGCGATTTTCCAATGGCTGTGATTTTCAAATATCTGCGTTTTTCCCATATCTGTGTTTTTCCCGTATCTGCGTTTTTCCCATATCTGCGTTATTCCCATATCTGTGTTTTTCACATGTCTGCGTTTTTCCTATATATGCGTTTTTCCCATTTCTGTGTTTTTCCCATATCTGCGTTTTTCCCATATCTGCGTTATTCCCACATCAGCGTTTTTCCCAGATCTGCGTTTTTCCCATATCTGCGTTTTTCCCATATCTTCGTTTATCCCATATCTGCGTTTATCCCATATCTGCGTTTTCCCATATCTGCGTTTTTCCCATATTTGCGTTTTCCCATATATGCGTTTTTCCCATATATGCGTTTTTCCCATATCTGTGTTTTTCCCATATCTGCGTTTTTCCCATATCTGCGTTTTTCCCATATCTGCGTTTTTCCCATATATGCGTTTTTCCCATATATGCCTTTTTTTCCATATCTGCATTTTTCCCGTATCTTCGTTTTTCGCATATCTGCTTTTTTCCCATATCTGCGTTTTTCCCATATTTGCGTTTTTCCCATTTCTGCGTTTTTCAAATTGCTGCGATTTTCCAATGGTTGTGATTTTCAAATATCTGCGTTATTCCCATATCTGCATTTTTCCCATATCTGCGTTTTTCCCATATATGCATTTTCCCCATATATGCCTTTTTCCCATATATGCGTTTTTCCCATATCTGTGTTTTTCCCATATCTGCGTTTTTTCAAATCTGCGTTTTTCCCATATCTGCGTTTTTCCCACATCTGCGTTCTTCCCAAATCTGCGTTCTTCCCACATCTGCGTTCTTCCCTATCTCCGTTTTTCCCATTTCTGCGTTTTTCAAATTTTTGCGATTTTCCAATGGCTGTGATTTTCAAATATCTGCGTTTTTCCAATAACTGCGTTTTTCCCATATCTGCGTTTTTCCCATAACTGCGTTTTTCCCATATCTGCGATTTCCCCACATCTGCGTTCTTCCCACATCTTCGTTCTTCCCATATCTGCGTTTTTCCCATTTCTGCGTTTTTCAAATTTCTGCGATTTTCCAATGGCTGTGATTTTCAAATATCTGCGTTTTTCCCATATCTGCGTTTTTCCCATATCCGCGTTTTTCCCATATATGCGTTTTTCCCAAATATCTGCGATTTTCCCATATCTGCGATTTTCCCATATCCGCGTTTTTCCAATATCTGCGTTTTTCCCATATATGCGTTTTTCCCATATATGCGTTTTTCCCATATCTGCGTTTTTCCCATATATGCGTTTTTCCCATATATGCGTTTTTCCCATATCTGTGTTTTTCCCATATCTGCGTTATTCCCATATCTGCGTTCTTCCCATATCTGCGTTTTTCCCATTTCTGCGTTTTTCAAATTTCTGCGAATTTCAAATATCTGCGTTTTTCCCATATCTGCGTTTTTCCCATATCTGCGTTTTTCCCATATCTGCGATTTTCCCACATCTGCGTCCTTCCCACATCTGCGTTCTTCCCATATCTGCGTTTTTCCCATTTCTGCGTTTTTCAAATTTCTGCGATTTTCCAATGGCTGTGATTTTCAAATATCTGCGTTTTTCCCATACCTGCGTTTTTCCCATATCCGCGTTTTTCCCATATATGCGTTTTTCCCAAATATCTGCGATTTTCCCATATCTTCGTTTTTCCCATATCTGCGTTTTCCCATATCTGCGTTATTCCCATATCTTTGTTTTTCACATGTCTGCGTTTTTCCCATATATGCGTTTTTCCCATATCTGTGTTTTTCCCATTTCTGCGTTTTTCCCACATCTGCGTTTTTCCCACATCTGCGTTTTTCCCACATCTGCGTTTTTTCCCATATCTGCGTTTTTCCCACATCTGCGTTTTTCAAATATCTGCGTTTTTCCCATATCTGCGTTTTTCCCATATCTGTGTTTTTCACATATCTGCGTTTTTCCCATATCTGCGTTTTTCCCATATTTGCGTTTTTCCCATATATGCGTTTTTCCCATATATGCGTTTTTTCCATATCTGTGTTTTTCCCATATCTGCGTTTTTCCCATATCTGCGTTTTTCCCATATCTGCGTTTTTCCCATATATGCGTTTTTCCCATATCTTCGTTTTTCGCATATCTGCGTTTTTCCCATATCTGCGTTTTTCCCATATTTGCGTTTTTTCCATTTCTGCGTTTTTCAAATTGCTGCGATTTTCCAATGGTTGTGATTTTCAAATATCTGCGTTATTCCCATATCTGCATTTTTCCCATATCTGCGTTTTTCCCATATATGCATTTTCCCCATATATGCGTTTTTCCCATATATGCGTTTTTCCCATATCTGTGTTTTTCCCATATCTGCGTTTTTTCATATCTGCGTTTTTCCCACATCTGCGTTCTTCCCACATCTGCGTTCTTCCCACATCTGCGTTCTTCCCTATCTCCGTTTTTCCCATTTCTGCGTTGTTCAAATTTCTTCGATTTTCCAATGGCTGTGATTTTCAAATATCTGCGTTTTTCCAATAACTGCGTGCTTCCCATATCTGCGTTTTTCCCATAACTGCGTTTTTCCCATATCTGCGATTTCCCCACATCTGCGTTCTTCCCACATCTGCGTTCTTCCCACATCTGCGTTCTTCCCATATCTGCGTTTTTCCCATTTCTGCGTTTTTCAAATTTCTGCGATTTTCCAATGGCTGTGATTTTCAAATATCTGCGTTTTTCCCATATCTGCGTTTTTCCCATATCCGCGTTTTTCCCATATATGCGTTTTTCCCAAATATCTGCGATTTTCCCAGATCTGCGATTTTCCCATATCCGCGTTTTTCCCATATCTGCGTTTTTCCCATATATTCGTTTTTCCCATATATGCGTTTTTCCCATATCTGCGTTTTTCCCATATATGCGTTTTTCCCATATCTGTGTTTTTCCCATATCTGCGTTTTTCCCATATCTGCGTTCTTCCCATATCTGCGTTTTTCCCATTTCTGCGTTTTTCAAATTTCTGCGATTTTCAAATATCTGCATTTTTCCCATATCTGCGTTTTTCCCATATATGCGTTTTTCCCATATCTGTGTTTTTCCCATATCTGCGTTTTTCCCATATCTGCGTTTTTCCCATATCTGCGTTTTTCCCATATATGCGTTTTTCCCATATCTGCATTTTTCCCGTATCTTCGTTTTTCCCATATCTGCGTTTTTCCCATATCTGCGTTTTTCAAATTGCTGCGATTTTCCAATGGTTGTGATTTTCAAATATCTGCGTTTTTCCCATATCTGCATTTTTCCCGTATCTTCGTTTTCCCCATATCTGCGTTTTTCCCATATCTGCGTTTTTCAAATTGCTGCGATTTTCCAATGGTTGTGATTTTCAAATATCTGCGTTATTCCCTTATCTGCATTTTTCCCATATTTGCGTTTTTCCCATTTCTGCGTTTTTCAAATTGCTGCGATTTTCCAATGGTTGTGATTTTCAAATATCTGCGTTATGACCATATCTGCATTTTTCCCATATCTGCGTTTTTCCCATATATGCATTTTTCCCATATATGCGTTTTTCCCATATCTGCATTTTTCCCGTATCTTCGTTTTTCCCATATCTGCGTTTATCCCATATCTGCGTTTTTCCCATATCTGTGATTTTCACACATCTGCGTTCTTCCCACATCTGCGTTCTTCCCTCATCTGCGTTTTGCCCATTTCTGCGTTTTTCCCATATCTGCGTTTTTCCCATATCTGCGTTTTTCCCATATCTGCGTTTTTCCCATATATGCGTTTTTCCCATATCTGCGTTTTACCATATCTGTGAAATTCCCACATCTGAGTTCTTGCCACATCTGCGTTTTTCCCATATCTGCGTTTTTCCCATATCTGCGTTTTTCCCATATCTGTGTTTTTCACATATCTGCGTTTTTCCCATATCTGCGTTTTTCCCATATCTGCGTTTTTCCCATATCTGCGTTTTTCCCATATATGCGTTTTTCCCATATAAGCGTTTTTCCCATATCTGTGTTTTTCACATATCTGCGTTTTCCCCATATCTGCGTTTTTCCCATATCTGCGTTTTTCCCATATATGCGTTTTTCCCATATCTGCATTTTTCCCGTATCTTCGTTTTTCCCATATCTGCGTTTTTCCCATATCTGCGTTTTTCCCATATCTGTGATTTTCACACATCTGCGTTCTTCCCACATCTGCGTTCTTCCCATATGTGCGTTTTACCCATTTCTGCGTTTTTCAAATTTCTGCGATTTTCCGATTTCTGGGATTTTCAAATATTTTTCCCATATATGCGTTTTTCCCACATCTGCGTTTTTCCCATATCTGCGTTTTTCACATATCTGCGTTTTTGCCATATCTGCGTTTTTCCCATATATGCGTTTTTCCCATATGTGTGTTTTTCTCATATCTGCCTTTTTCCCACATCTGCGTTTTTCCCATATCTGCGTTTTTCCCATACCTGGGTTTTTCCCACATCTGCGTTTTTCCCACATCTGCGTTTTTCTCACATCTGCGTTTTTTCCATATCTGCGTTTTTCCCATATCTGCGTTTTTCCCATATCTGCCTTCTTCCCACATCTGCGTTTTTCTCATATCTGCGTTTTACACATATTTGCGTTTTTCCCACATCTGCGTTTTTCCCACATATGCATTTTTCACGTATCTGCGTCTTTCCCATATCTGCGTTTTACCATATCTGTGATATTCCCACATCTGAGTTCTTCCCACATCTGCGTTTTTCCCATATCTGCGCTTTTCCCATTTCTGCGTTTTTCAAATTTCTGCGATTTTCCGATATCTGTGATTTTTAAATATCTGCGTTTTTCCCATATCTGCGTTTTTCCCATATCTGCGTTTTTCCCATATCTGTGTTTTTCACATATCTGCGTTTTTCCCATATCTGCGTTTTTCCCATATCTGCGTTTTTCAGATATCTGCGTTTTTCCCATATATGCGTTTTTCCCATATATGCGTTTTTCCCATATCTGCGTCTTTCAAACATCTGCGTTTTTCCCATATCTGCGTTTCTCCCACATCTGCGTTTTTCCCACATATGCGTTTTTCCCACATCTGCGTTTTTCCCACATCTGCGTTCTTCCCACATTTGCGTTCTTCCCACATCTGCGTTTTTCCCACATCTGCGTTTTTCCAATATCTGCGTTTTTCCCATATCTGCGATTTTCCCACAACTGCGTTCTTCCCACATCTGCGTTCTTCCCATATCTGCGTTTTTCCCATATCTGCGTTTTTCCCATATCTGTGTTTTTCCCATATCTGCGTTTTTCCCATATCTGCGTTTTTCCCATATCTGCGTTTTTCCCATATATGCGTTTTTCGCATATGTGTGTTTTTCTCATATCTGCCTTTTTCCCACATCTGCGTTTTACCCATATCTCCGTTTTTCCCATACCTGGGTTTTTCCCACATCTGCGTTTTTCCCACATCTGCGTTTTTCCCACATCTGCGTTTTTTCCATATCTGCGTTTTTCCCATATCTGCGTTTTTCCCATATCTGCCATCTTCCCACATCTGCGTTTTTCCCATATCTGCGTTTTACCCATATTTGCGTTTTTCCCACATCTGCGATTTTCCCACATATGCGTTTTTCACATATCTGCGTTTTTCCCATATCTGCGTCTTTCCCATATCTGTGATATTCCCACATCTGAGTTCTTCCCACATCTGCGTTTTTCCCATATCTACGTTTTTCCCAGTTCTGCGTTTTTCAAATTTCTGCGATTTTCCGATATCTGTGATTTTCAAATATCTGCATTTTTCCCATATCTGCGTTTTTCCCATATCTGCGTTTTTCCCATATCTGCGTTTTTCCCATATCTGCGTTTTTCCCATATCTGTGTTTTTCACATATCTGCGTTTTTCCCATATCTGCGTTTTTCCCATATCTGCTTTTTTCCCATATCTGCGTTTTTCCCATATATGCGTTTTCCCCATATCTGTGTTTTTCCCATATCTGCGTTTTTCCCATATCTGCGTTTTTCCCACATCTGCGTTTTTCCCATATATGCGTTTTTCCCATATCTGCATTTTTCCTGTATCTTCGTTTTTCCCATATCTGCGTTTTTCCCATATCTGCGTTTTTCAAATTGCTGCGATTTTCCAATGGTTGTGATTTTCAAATATCTGCGTTATTCCCATATCTGCATTTTTCCCATATCTGCGTTTTTCCCATATATGCGTTTTTCCCATATCTGCATTTTTCCCGTATCTTCGTTTTTCCCATATCTGCGTTTTTCCCATATCTGCGTTTTTGAAATTGCTGCGATTTTCCAATGGTTGTGATTTTCAAATATCTGCGTTATTCCCATATCTGCATTTTTCCCATATTTGCGTTTTTCCCATATATGCGATTTTCCCATATCTGCGTTTTTCCCATATCTGCGATTTTCCCACATCTGCGTTTTCCCACATCTGCGTTCTTCCCACATCTGCGTTCTTCCCACATCTGCGTTTTTCACATATCTGCGTTTTTCCCATATCTGCGTTTTTCCCATATCTGCCATCTTCCCACATCTGCGTTTTTCCCATATCTGCGTTTTACCCATATTTGCGTTTTTCCCACATCTGCGATTTTCCCACATATGCGTTTTTCACATATCTGCGTTTTTCCCATATCTGCGTTTTTCACATATCTGTGATATTCCCACATCTGCGTTCTTCCCACATCTGCGTTCTTCCCACATCTGCGTTCTTCCCACATCTGCGTTTTTCCCACATCTGCGTTTTTCCAATATCTGCGTTTTTCCCATATCTGCGATTTTCCCACAACTACGTTCTTCCCACATCTACGTTCTTCCCATATCTGCGTTTTTCCCATTTCTGCGTTTTTCAAATTTCTGCGATTTTCCAATGGCTGTGATTTTCAAATATCTGCGTATTTCCAATATCTGCCTTTTTCCCATATCTGCGTTATTCCCATATCTGCATTTTTCCCATTTTTGCGTTTTTCCCATTTCTGCGTTTTTCAAATTGCTGCGATTTTCCAATGGTTGTGATTTTTAAATATCTGCGTTATTCCCATACCTGCATTTTTCCCATATCTGCGTTTTTCCCATATATGCATTTTTCCCATATATGCGTTTTTCCCATATATGCGTTTTTCCCATATCTGTGTTATTCCCTTGTCTGCGTTTTTTAATATCTGCGTTTTTCCCATATCTGCGTTTTACCCACATCTGCGTTCTTCCCACATCTGCGTTCTTCCCACATCTGCGTTCTTCCCTATCTCCGTTTTTCCCATTTCTGCGTTTTTCAAATTTCTGCGATTTTCCAATGGCTGTGATTTTCAAATATCTGCGTTTTTCCAATAACTGCGTTTTTCCCATATCTGCGTTTTTCCCATAACTGTGTTTTTCCCATATCTGCGATTTCCCCACATCTGCGTTCTTCCCACATCTGCGTTCTTCCCACAACTGCGTTCTTCCCATATCTGCGTTTTTCCCATTTCTGCGTTTTTCAAATTTCTGCGATATTCCAATGGCTGTGATTTTCAAATATCTGCGTTTTTCCCATAACTGCGTTTTTCCCATATCCGCGTTTTTCCCATATATGCGTTTTTACCATATCTGTGTTTTTCCCATATCTGCGTTTTTCCCATATCTGCGTTCTTCCCATATCTGCGTTTTTCCCAATTCTGCGTTTTTCAAATTTCTGCGATTTTCAAATATCTGCGTTTTTCCCATATCTGCGTTTTTCCCATATCTGCGTTTTTCCCATATCTGCGATTTTCCCACATCTGCGTTCTTCCCACTTCTGCGTTCTTCCCATATCTGCGTTTTTCCCATTTCTGCTTTTTTCAAATTACTGCGATTTTCCAATGGCTGTGATTTTCAAATATCTGCGTTTTTCCCATATCTGTGTTTTTCCCGTATCTGCGTTTTTCCCATATCTGCGTTATTCCCATATCTGTGTTTTTCACATGTCTGCGTTTTTCCTATATATGCGTTTTTCCCATATCTGTGTTTTTCCCATATCTGCGTTTTTCCCATATCTGCGTTTTTCCCACATCAGCGTTTTTCCCAGATCTGCGTTTTTCCCATATCTGCGTTTTTCCCATATCTTCGTTTATCCCATATCTGCGTTTATCCCATATCTGCGTTTTCCCATATCTGCGTTTTTCCCATATTTGCGTTTTCCCATATATGCGTTTTTCCCATATATGCGTTTTTCCCATATCTGTGTTTTTCCCATATCTGCGTTTTTCCCATATCTGCGTTTTTCCCATATCTGCGTTTTTCCCATATATGCGTTTTTCCCATATATGCGTTTTTCCCATATCTGCATTTTTCCCGTATCTTCGTTTTTCGCATATCTGCTTTTTTCCCATATCTGCGTTTTTCCCATATTTGCGTTTTTCCCATTTCTGCGTTTTTCAAATTGCTGCGATTTTCCAATGGTTGTGATTTTCAAATATCTGCGTTATTCCCATATCTGCATTTTTCCCATATCTGCGTTTTTCCCATATATGCATTTTCCCCATATATGCCTTTTTCCCATATATGCGTTTTTCCCATATCTGTGTTTTTCCCATATCTGCGTTTTTTCAAATCTGCGTTTTTCCCATATCTGCGTTTTTCCCACATCTGCGTTCTTCCCAAATCTGCGTTCTTCCCACATCTGCGTTCTTCCCTATCTCCGTTTTTCCCATTTCTGCGTTTTTCAAATTTTTGCGATTTTCCAATGGCTGTGATTTTCAAATATCTGCGTTTTTCCAATAACTGCGTTTTTCCCATATCTGCGTTTTTCCCATAACTGCGTTTTTCCCATATCTGCGATTTCCCCACATCTGCGTTCTTCCCACATCTTCGTTCTTCCCATATCTGCGTTTTTCCCATTTCTGCGTTTTTCAAATTTCTGCGATTTTCCAATGGCTGTGATTTTCAAATATCTGCGTTTTTCCCATATCTGCGTTTTTCCCATATCCGCGTTTTTCCCATATATGCGTTTTTCCCAAATATCTGCGATTTTCCCATATCTGCGATTTTCCCATATCCGCGTTTTTCCAATATCTGCGTTTTTCCCATATATGCGTTTTTCCCATATATGCGTTTTTCCCATATCTGCGTTTTTCCCATATATGCGTTTTTCCCATATATGCGTTTTTCCCATATCTGTGTTTTTCCCATATCTGCGTTATTCCCATATCTGCGTTCTTCCCATATCTGCGTTTTTCCCATTTCTGCGTTTTTCAAATTTCTGCGAATTTCAAATATCTGCGTTTTTCCCATATCTGCGTTTTTCCCATATCTGCGTTTTTCCCATATCTGCGATTTTCCCACATCTGCGTCCTTCCCACATCTGCGTTCTTCCCATATCTGCGTTTTTCCCATTTCTGCGTTTTTCAAATTTCTGCGATTTTCCAATGGCTGTGATTTTCAAATATCTGCGTTTTTCCCATACCTGCGTTTTTCCCATATCCGCGTTTTTCCCATATATGCGTTTTTCCCAAATATCTGCGATTTTCCCATATCTTCGTTTTTCCCATATCTGCGTTTTCCCATATCTGCGTTATTCCCATATCTTTGTTTTTCACATGTCTGCGTTTTTCCCATATATGCGTTTTTCCCATATCTGTGTTTTTCCCATTTCTGCGTTTTTCCCACATCTGCGTTTTTCCCACATCTGCGTTTTTCCCACATCTGCGTTTTTCCCATATCTGCGTTTTTCCCACATCTGCGTTTTTCAAATATCTGCGTTTTTCCCATATCTGCGTTTTTCCCATATCTGTGTTTTTCACATATCTGCGTTTTTCCCATATCTGCGTTTTTCCCATATTTGCGTTTTTCCCATATATGCGTTTTTCCCATATATGCGTTTTTTCCATATCTGTGTTTTTCCCATATCTGCGTTTTTCCCATATCTGCGTTTTTCCCATATCTGCGTTTTTCCCATATATGCGTTTTTCCCATATCTTCGTTTTTCGCATATCTGCGTTTTTCCCATATCTGCGTTTTTCCCATATTTGCGTTTTTTCCATTTCTGCGTTTTTCAAATTGCTGCGATTTTCCAATGGTTGTGATTTTCAAATATCTGCGTTATTCCCATATCTGCATTTTTCCCATATCTGCGTTTTTCCCATATATGCATTTTCCCCATATATGCGTTTTTCCCATATATGCGTTTTTCCCATATCTGTGTTTTTCCCATATCTGCGTTTTTTCATATCTGCGTTTTTCCCACATCTGCGTTCTTCCCACATCTGCGTTCTTCCCACATCTGCGTTCTTCCCTATCTCCGTTTTTCCCATTTCTGCGTTGTTCAAATTTCTTCGATTTTCCAATGGCTGTGATTTTCAAATATCTGCGTTTTTCCAATAACTGCGTGCTTCCCATATCTGCGTTTTTCCCATAACTGCGTTTTTCCCATATCTGCGATTTCCCCACATCTGCGTTCTTCCCACATCTGCGTTCTTCCCACATCTGCGTTCTTCCCATATCTGCGTTTTTCCCATTTCTGCGTTTTTCAAATTTCTGCGATTTTCCAATGGCTGTGATTTTCAAATATCTGCGTTTTTCCCATATCTGCGTTTTTCCCATATCCGCGTTTTTCCCATATATGCGTTTTTCCCAAATATCTGCGATTTTCCCAGATCTGCGATTTTCCCATATCCGCGTTTTTCCCATATCTGCGTTTTTCCCATATATTCGTTTTTCCCATATTTGCGTTTTTCCCATATCTGCGTTTTTCCCATATATGCGTTTTTCCCATATCTGTGTTTTTCCCATATCTGCGTTTTTCCCATATCTGCGTTCTTCCCATATCTGCGTTTTTCCCATTTCTGCGTTTTTCAAATTTCTGCGATTTTCAAATATCTGCATTTTTCCCATATCTGCGTTTTTCCCATATCTGCGTTTTTCCCATATCTGCGATTTTCCCACATCTGCGTTCTTCCCACATCTGCGTTCTTCCCATATCTGCGTTTTTCCCATTTCTGCTTTTTTCAAATTTCTGCGATTTTCCAATGGCTGTGATTTTCAAATATCTGCGTTTTTCCCATACCTGCGTTTTTCCCATATCCGCGTTTTTCCCATATATGCGTTTTTCCAAATATCTGCGATTTTCCCATATCTTCGTTTTTCCCATATCTGCGTTTTCCCATATCTGCGTTATTCCCATATCTTTGTTTTTCACATGTCTGCGTTTTTCCCACATCTGCGTTCTTCCCATATCTGCGTTTTTCCCATTTCTGCTTTTTTCAAATTTCTGCGATTTTCCAATGGCTGTGATTTTCAAATATCTGCGTTTTTCCCATACCTGCGTTTTTCCCATATCCGCGTTTTTCCCATATATGCGTTTTTCCAAATATCTGCGATTTTCCCATATCTTCGTTTTTCCCATATCTGCGTTTTCCCATATCTGCGTTATTCCCATATCTTTGTTTTTCACATGTCTGCGTTTTTCCCATATATGCGTTTTTCCCATATCTGTGTTTTTCCCATTTCGGCGTTTTTCCCACATCTGCGTTTTTCCCACATCTGCGTTTTTCCCACATCTGCGTTTTTCCCATATCTGCGTTTTTCCCACATCTGCGTTTTTCCCATATCTGCGTTTTTCCCATATCTGCGTTTTTCCCATATCTGTGTTTTTCACATATCTGCGTTTTTCCCATATCTGCGTTTTTCCCATATTTGCGTTTTTCCCATATACGCGTTTTTCCCATATATGCGTTTTTTCCATATCTGTGTTTTTCCCATATCTGCGTTTTTCCCATATCTGCGTTTTTCCCATATCTGCGTTTTTCCCATATATGCGTTTTTCCCATATCTTCGTTTTTCGCATATCTGCGTTTTTCCCATATCTGCGTTTTTCCCATATTTGCGTTTTTTCCATTTCTGCATTTTTCAAATTGCTGCGATTTTCCAATGGTTGTGATTTTCAAATATCTGCGTTATTCCCATATCTGCATTTTTCCCATATCTGCGTTTTTCCCATATATGCATTTTCCCCATATATGCGTTTTTCCCATATATGCGTTTTTCCCATATCTGTGTTTTTCCCATATCTGCGTTTTTTCATATCTGCGTTTTTCCCACATCTGCGTTCTTCCCACATCTGCGTTCTTCCCACATCTGCGTTCTTCCCTATCTCCGTTTTTCCCATTTCTGCGTTGTTCAAATTTCTTCGATTTTCCAATGGCTGTGATTTTCAAATATCTGCGTTTTTCCAATAACTGCGTGCTTCCCATATCTGCGTTTTTCCCATAACTGCGTTTTTCCCATATCTGCGATTTCCCCACATCTGCGTTCTTCCCACATCTGCGTTCTTCCCACATCTGCGTTCTTCCCATATCTGCGTTTTTCCCATTTCTGCGTTTTTCAAATTTCTGCGATTTTCCAATGGCTGTGATTTTCAAATATCTGCGTTTTTCCCATATCTGCGTTTTTCCCATATCCGCGTTTTTCCCATATATGCGTTTTTCCCAAATATCTGCGATTTTCCCAGATCTGCGATTTTCCCATATCCGCGTTTTTCCCATATCTGCGTTTTTCCCATATATTCGTTTTTCCCATATATGCGTTTTTCCCATATCTGCGTTTTTCCCATATATGCGTTTTTCCCATATCTGTGTTTTTCCCATATCTGCGTTTTTCCCATATCTGCGTTCTTCCCATATCTGCGTTTTTCCCATTTCTGCGTTTTTCAAATTTCTGCGATTTTCAAATATCTGCATTTTTCCCATATCTGCGTTTTTCCCATATCTGCGTTTTTCCCATATCTGCGATTTTCCCACATCTGCGTTCTTCCCACATCTGCGTTCTTCCCATATCTGCGTTTTTCCCATTTCTGCTTTTTTCAAATTTCTGCGATTTTCCAATGGCTGTGATTTTTAAATATCTGCGTTTTTCCCATATCTGCGTTTTTCCCATATCTGCGTTTTTCCCATATCTGCGTTTTTCCCATATCTGCGTTATTCCCATATCTGTGTTTTTCACTTGTCTGCGTTTTTCCCATATATGCGTTTTTCCCATATCTGTGTTTTTCCCATATCTGCGTTTTTCCCATATCTGCGTTTTTCCCACATCTGCGTTGATCCCACATCTGCGTTTTTCCCATATCTGCGTTTTTCCCATATCTGCGTTTTTCCCATATCTGCATTTTTCCCATATCTGCGTTTTTCCCATATCTGCGATTTTCCCATATCTGCGTTTTTCCCATATCTGCGTTTTTCCCATATCTGCGTCTTTCAAACATCTGCGTTTTTCCCATATCTGGGTTTATCCCACATCTGCGTTCTCCCCACATCTGCATTTTTCCCATATATGCGTTTTTCCCACATCTGCGTTTTTCCCATATCTGCGTTTTTCCCATATCTGCGTTTTTGCCATATCTGCGTTTTTCCCATATATGCGTTTTTCCCATATGTTTGTTTTTCTCATATCTGCCTTTTTCCCACATCTGCGTTTTTCCCATATCTGCGTTTTTCCCATACCTGGGTTTTTCCCACATCTGCGTTTTTCCCACATCTGCGTTTTTCTCACATCTGCGTTTTTTCCATATCTGCGTTTTTCCCATATCTGCGTTTTTCCCATATCTGCCTTCTTCCCACATCTGCGTTTTTCCCATATATGCGTTTTACCCATATTTGCGTTTTTCCCACATCTGCGTTTTTCCCACATATGCGTTTTTCACATATCTGCGTTTTTCCCATATCTGCGTTTTACCATATCTGTGATATTCCCTCATCTGAGTTCTTCCCACATCTGCGTTTTTCCCATATCTGCGTTTTTCCCATTTCTGCGTTTTTCAAATTTTTGCGTTTTTCCGATATCTGTGATTTTCAAATATCTGCGTTTTTCCCATATCTGCGTTTTACCCATATCTGCGTTTTTCCCATATCTGCGTTTTTCCCATATCTGTGTTTTTCACATATCTGCGTTTTTCCCATATCTGCGTTTTTCCCACATCTGCGTTTTTCCCACATCTGCATTTTCCCCACATCTGCGTTCTTCCCACATCTGCGTTCTTCCCACATCTGCGTTCTTCCCACATCTGCGTTTTTCCCACATCTGCGTTTTTCCAATATCTGCATTTTTCCCATATCTGCGATTTTCCCACAACTGCGTTCTTCCCACATCTGCGTTCTTCCCATATCTGCGTTTTTCCCATTTCTGCGTTTTTCAAATTTCTGCGATTTTCCAATGGCTGTGATTTTCAAATATCTGCGTATTTCCAATATCTGCCTTTTTCCCATATCTGCGTTTTTCCCATATCTGCGTTTTTCCCATATCTGTGTTTTTCCCATATCTGCGTTTTTCCCATATCTGCGTTTTTCCCATATATGCGTTTTTCCCATATCTGCGTTTTTCCCATATCTGCGTTTTTCCCACATCTGCGTTTTCCCACATCTGCGTTCTTCCCACATCTGCGTTCTTCCCACATCTGCGTTTTTCACATATCTGCGTTTTTCACATATCTGCGTTTTTCCCACATCTGCGTTCTTCCCACATCTGCATTTTTCCCATATATGCGTTTTTCCCACATCTGCGTTTTTCCCATATCTGCGTTTTTCCCATATCTGCGATTTTCCCATATATGCGTTTTTCGCATATGTGTGTTTTTCTCATATCTGCCTTTTTCCCACATCTGCGTTTTACCCATATCTGCGTTTTTCCCATACCTGGGTTTTTCCCACATCTGCGTTTTTCCCACATCTGCGTTTTTCCCACATCTGCGTTTTTTCCATATCTGCGTTTTTCCCATATCTGTGTTTTTCCCATATCTGCGTTTTTCCCATATCTGCGTTTTTCCCATATATGCGTTTTTCCCATATCTGCGTTTTTCCCATATCTGCGTTTTTCCCACATCTGCGTTTTCCCACATCTGCGTTCTTCCCACATCTGCGTTCTTCCCACATCTGCGTTTTTCACATATCTGCGTTTTTCCCATATCTGCGTTTTTCCCATATCTGCCATCTTCCCACATCTGCGTTTTTCCCATATCTGCGTTTTACCCATATTTGCGTTTTTCCCACATCTGCGATTTTCCCACATATGCGTCTTTCACATATCAGCGTTTTTCCCATATCTGAGTTTTTCCCATATCTGTGATATTCCCACATCTGAGTTCTTCCCACATCTGCGTTTTTCCCATATCTACGTTTTCCCCAGTTCTGCGTTTTTCAAATTTCTGCGATTTTCCGATATCTGTGATTTTCAAATATCTGCGTTTTTCCCATATCTGCGTTTTTCCCATATCTGCGTTTTTCCCATATCTGCGTTTTTCCCATATCTGCGTTTTTCCCATATATGCGTTTTTCCCATATATGCGTTTTTCCCATATCTGTGTTTTTCCCATATCTGCGTTTTTCCCATATCTGCGTTTTTCCCATATCTGCGTTTTTCCCATATATGCGTTTTTCCCATATCTTCATTTTTCCCGTATCTTCGTTTTTCCCATATCTGCGTTTATCCCATATCTGCGTTTTTCCCATATCTGTGATTTTCACACATTTGCGTTCTTCCCACATATGCGTTCTTCCCATATCTGCGTTTTGCCCATTTCTGCGTTTTTCCCATATCTGCGTTTTTCCCATATCTGCGTTTTTCCCATATCTGCGTTTTACCATATCTGTGATATTCCCACATCTGAGTTCTTCCCACATCTGCGTTTTTCCCATATCTGCGTTTTTCCCATATCTGCGTTTTTCCCATATCTGTGTTTTTCACATATCTGCGTTTTTCCCATATCTGCGTTTTTCCCATATCTGCGTTTTTCCCATATCTGCGTTTTTCCCATATATGCGTTTTTCCCATATCTGTGTTTTTCCCATATCTGCGTTTTTCCCATATCTGCGTTTTTCCCATATCTGCGTTTTTCCCATATATGCGTTTTTCCCATATCTGCATTTTTCCCGTATCTTCGTTTTTCCCATATCTGCGTTTTTCCCATATCTGCGTTTTTCCCATATCTGTGATTTTCACACATCTGCGTTCTTCCCACATCTGCGTTCTTCCCCGTATCTGCGTTTTGCCCATTTCTGCGTTTTTCAAATTTCTGCGATTTTCCGATATCTGTGATTTTCAAATATTTTTCCCATATATGCGTTTTTCCCACATCTGCGTTTTTCCCATATCTGCGTTTTTCCCATATCTGCGTTTTTGCCATATCTGCGTTTTTCCCATATATGCGTTTTTCCCATATGTGTGTTTTTCTCATATCTGCCTTTTTCCCACATCTGCGTTTTTCCCATATCTGCGTTTTTCCCATACCTGGGTTTTTCCCACATCTGCGTTTTTCCCACATCTGCGTTTTTTTCACATCTGCGTTTTTTCCATATCTGCGTTTTTCCCATATCTGCGTTTTTCCCATATCTGCCTTCTTCCCACATCTGCGTTTTTCCCATATCTGCGTTTTACCCATATTTGCGTTTTTCCCACATCTGCGTTTTTCCCACATATGCATTTTTCACGTATCTGCGTTTTTCCCATATCTGCGTTTTACCATATCTGTGATATTCCCACATCTGAGTTCTTCCCACATCTGCGTTTTTCCCATATCTGCGTTTTTCCCATTTCTGCGTTTTTCAAATTTCTGCGATTTTCCGATATCTGTGATTTTCAAATATCTGCGTTTTTCCCATATCTGCGTTTTTCCCATATCTGCGTTTTTCCCATATCTGCGTTTTTCCCATATCTGTGTTTTTCACATATCTGCGTTTTTCCCATATCTGCGTTTTTCCCATACCTGCGTTTTTCCCATATCTGCGTTTTTCCCATATCTGCGTTTTTCCCATATCTGCGTCTTTCAAACATCTGCGTTTTTCCCATATCTGCGTTTTTCCCACATCTGCGTTTTTCCCACATCTGCGTTTTTCCCACATCTGCGTTTTTCCCACATGTGCGTTCTTCCCACATCTGCGTTCTTCCCACATCTGCGTTCTTCCCACATCTGCGTTTTTCCCACATCTGCGTTTTTCCAATATCTGCGTTTTTCCCATATCTGCTATTTTCCCACAACTGCGTTCTTCCCACATCTGCGTTCTTCCCATATCTGCGTTTTTCCCATTTCTGCGTTTTTCAAATTTCTGCGATTTTCCAATGGCTGTGATTTTCAAATATCTGCGTATTTCCAATATCTGCCTTTTTCCCATATCTGCGTTTTTCCCATATCTGCGTTTTTCCCATATCTGTGTTTTTCCCATATCTGCGTTTTTCCCATATCTGCGTTTTTCCCATATATGCGATTTTCCCATATCTGCGTTTTTCCCATATCTGCGTTTTTCCCACATCTGCGTTTTCCCACATCTGCGTTCTTCCCACATCTGCGTTCTTCCCACATCTGCGTTTTTCACATATCTGCGTTTTTCCCATATCTGCGTATTTCCCACATCTGCGTTCTTCCCACATCTGCATTTTTCCCATATATGCGTTTTTCCCACATCTGCGTTTTTCCCATATCTGCGTTTTTCCCATATCTGCGTTTTTCCCATATATGCGTTTTTCGCATATGTGTGTTTTTCTCATATCTGCCTTTTTCCCACATCTGCGTTTTACCCATATCTGCGTTTTTCCCATACCTGGGTTTTTCCCACATCTGCGTTTTTCCCACATCTGCGTTTTTCCCACATCTGCGTTTTTTCCAGATCTGCGTTTTTCCCATATCTGCGTTTTTCCCATATCTGCCATCTTCCCACATCTGCGTTTTTCCCATATCTGCGTTTTACCCATACTTGCGTTTTTCCCACATCTGCGATTTTCCCACATATGCGTTTTTCACATATCTGCGTTTTTCCCATATCTGCGTTTTTCCCTTATCTGTGATATTCCCACATCTGAGTTCTTCCCACATCTGCGTTTTTCCCCATATCTACGTTTTTCCCAGTTCTGCGTTTTTCAAATTTCTGCGATTTTCCGATATCTGTGATTTTCAAATATCTGCGTTTTTCCCATATCTGCGTTTTTCCCATATCTGCGTTTTTCCCATATCTGCGTTTTCCCCATATCTGCGTTTTTCCCATATCTGTGTTTTTCACATATCTGCGTTTTTCCCATATCTGCGTTTTTCCCATATCTGCGTTTTTCCCATATCTGCGTTTTTCCCATATATGCGTTTTTCCCATATCTGTGTTTTTCCCATATCTGCGTTTTTCCCATATCTGCGTTTTTCCCATATCTGCGTTTTTCCCATATATGCGTTTTTCCCATATCTGCATTTTTCCCGTATCTTTGTTTTTCCCATATCTGCGTTTTTCCCATATCTGCGTTTTTCAAATTGCTGCGATTTTCCAATGGTTGTGATTTTCAAATATCTGCGTTATTCCCATATCTGCATTTTTCCCATATCTGCGTTTTTCCCATATATGCATTTTTCCCATATCTGCATTTTTCCCGAATCTTCGTTTTCCCCATTTTCAAATTGCTGCGATTTTCCAATGGTTGTGATTTTCAAATATCTGCGTTATTCCCTTATCTGCATTTTTCCCATATTTGCGTTTTTCCCATTTCTGCGTTTTTCAAATTGCTGCGATTTTCCAATGGTTGTGATTTTCAAATATCTGCGTTATGACCATATCTGCATTTTTCCCATATCTGCGTTTTTCCCATATATGCATTTTTCCAATATATGCGTTTTTCCCATATCTGCATTTTTCCCGTATCTTCGTTTTTCCCATATCTGCGTTTATCCCATATCTGCGTTTTTCCCATATCTGTGATTTTCACACATCTGCGTTCTTCCCACATCTGCGTTCTTCCCATATCTGCGTTTTGCCCATTTCTGCGTTTTTCCCATATCTGCGTTTTTCCCATATCTGCGTTTTTCCCATATCTGCGTTTTTCCCATATATGCGTTTTTCCCATATCTGCGTTTTACCATATCTGTGAAATTCCCACATCTGAGTTCTTCCCACATCTGCGTTTTTCCCATATCTGCGTTTTTCCCATATCTGCGTTTTTCCCATATCTGTGTTTTTCACATATCTGCGTTTTTCCCATATCTGCGTTTTTCCCATATCTGCGTTTTTCCCATATCTGCGTTTTTCCCATATAAGCGTTTTTCCCATATCTGTGTTTTTCCCATATCTGCGTTTTCCCAATATCTGCGTTTTTCCCATATCTGCGTTTTTCCCATATATGCGTTTTTCCCATATCTGCATTTTTCCCGTATCTTCGTTTTTCCCATGTCTGCGTTTTTCCCATATCTGCGTTTTTCCCATATCTGTGATTTTCACACATCTGCGTTCTTCCCACATCTGCGTTCTTCCCATATCTGCGTTTTGCCCATTTCTGCGTTTTTCAAATTTCTGCGATTTTCCGATATCTGGGATTTTCAAATATTTTTCCCATATATGCGTTTTTCCCACATCTGCGTTTTTCCCATAACTGCGTTTTTCACATATCTGCGTTTCTGCCATATCTGCGTTTTTTCCATATATGCGTTTTTCCCATATGTGTGTTTTTCTCATATCTGCCTTTTTCCCACATCTGCGTTTTTCACATATCTGCGTTTTTCCCATACCTGGGTTTTTCCCACATCTGCGTTTTTCCCACATCTGCGTTTTTCTCACATCTGCGTTTTTTCCATATCTGCGTTTTACCCATATTTGCGTTTTTCCCACATCTGCGTTTTTCCCACATATGCATTTTTCACGTATCTGCGTTTTTCCCATATCTGCGTTTTACTATATCTGTGATATTCCCACATCTGAGTTCTTCCCATATCTGCGTTTTTCCCATATCTGCGCTTTTCCCATTTCTGCGTTTTTCAAATTTCTGCGATTTTCCGATATCTGTGATTTTCAAATATCTGCGTTTTTCCCATATCTGCGTTTTTCCCATATCTGCGTTTTTCCCATATCTGTGTTTTTCACATATCTGCGTTTTTCCCATATCTGCGTTTTTCCCATATCTGCGTTTTTCCCATATCTGCGTTTTTCCCATATATGCGTTTTTCCCATATATGCGTTTTTCCAATATCTGCGTTTTTCCCATATCTGCGTTTTTCCCACATCTGCGTTCTTCCCACATCTGCATTTTTTCCATATATGCGTTTTTCCCACATCTGTGTTTTTCCCATATCTGCGTTTTTCCCATATCTGCGATTTTCCCATATATGCGTTTTTCGCATATGTGTGTTTTTCTCATATCTGCCTTTTTCCCACATCTGCGTTTTACCCATATCTGCGTTTTTCCCATACCTGGGTTTTTCCCACATCTGCGTTTTTCCCACATCTGCGTTATTCCCACATCTGCGTTTTTTCCATATCTGCGTTTTTCCCATATCTGCGTTTTTCCCATATCTGCCATCTTCCCACATCTGCGTTTTTCCCAAATCTGCGTTTTACCCATATTTGCGTTTTTCCCACATCTGCGATTTTCCCACATATGCGTTTTTCACATATCTGCGTTTTTCCCATATCTGCGTCTTTCCCATATCTGTGATATTCCCACATCTGAGTTCTTCCCACATCTGCGTTTTTCCCATATCTACGTTTTTCCCAGTTCTGCGTTTTTCCAATTTCTGCGATTTTCCGATATCTGTGATTTTCAAATATCTGCATTTTTCCCATATCTGCGTTTTTCCCATATCTGCGTTTTTCCCATATCTGCGTTTTTCCAATATCTGCGTTTTTCCCATATCTGCGTTTTTCCCATATATGCGTTTCTCCCATATCTGTGTTTTTCCCATATCTGCGTTTTTCCCATATCTGCGTTTTTCCCATATCTGCGTTTTTCCCATATATGCGTTTTTCCCATATCTGCATTTTTCCTGTATCTTCGTTTTTCCCATATCTGCGTTTTTCCCATATCTGCGTTTTTCAAATTGCTGCGATTTTCCAATGGTTGTGATTTTCAAATATCTGCGTTATTCCCATATCTGCATTTTTCCCATATCTGCGTTTTTCCCATATATGCGTTTTTCCCATATCTGCATTTTTCCCGTATCTTCGTTTTTCCCATATCTGCGTTTTTCCCATATCTTCGTTTTTCAAATTGCTGCGATTTTCCAATGGTTGTGATTTTCAAATATCTGCGTTATTCCCATATCTGCATTTTTCCCATATTTGCGTTTTTCCCATTTCTGCGTTTTTCAAATTGCTGCGATTTTCCTATGGTTGTGATTTTCAAATATCTGCGTTATTCCCATATCTGCATTTTTCCCATATCTGCGTTTTTCCCATTTATGCATTTTTCCCATTTCTGCGTTTTTCAAATTTCTGCGATTTTCCAATGGCTGTGATTTTCAACTATCTGCGTTTTTCCAATAACTGTGTTTTTCCGATATCTGCGTTTTTCCCATAACTGCGTTTTTCCCATATCTGCGATTTCCCCACATCTGCGTTCTTCCCACATCTGCGTTCTTCCCACATCTGCGTTCTTCCCATATCTGCGTTTTTCCCATTTCTGCGTTTTTCAAATTTCTGCGATTTTCCAATGGCTGTGATTTTCAAATATCTGCGTTTTTCCCATATCTGCGTTTTTCCCATATCTGTGTTTTTCACATATCTGCGTTTTTCCCATATCTGCGTTTTTCCCATATTTGCGTTTTTCCCATATATGCGTTTTTCCCATATCTGTGTTATTCCCTTATCTGCGTTTTTTAATATCTGCGTTTTTCCCATATCTGCGTTTTTCCCACATCTGCGTTCTTCCCACATCTGCGTTCTTCCCACATCTGCGTTCTTCCCTATCTCCGTTTTTCCCATTTCTGCGTTTTTCAAATTTCTGCGATTTTCCAATGGCTGTGATTTTCAAATATCTGCGTTTTTCCAATAACTGCGTTTTTCCCATATATGCGTTTTTCCCATAACTGTGTTTTTCCCATATCTGCGATTTCCCCACATCTGCGTTCTTCCCACATCTGCGTTCTTCCCACAACTGCGTTCTTCCCATATCTGCGTTTTTCCCATTTCTGCGTTTTTCAAATTTCTGCGATATTCCAATGGCTGTGATTTTCAAATATCTGCGTTTTTCCCATAACTGCGTTTTTCCCATATCCGCGTTTTTCCCATATATGCGTTTTTACCATATCTGTGTTTTTCCCATATCTGCGTTTTTCCCATATCTGCGTTCTTCCCATATCTGCGTTTTTCCCAATTCTGCGTTTTTCAAATTTCTGCGATTTTCAAATATCTGCGTTTTTCCCATATCTGCGTTTTTCCCATATCTGCGTTTTTCCCATATCTGCGATTTTCCCACATCTGCGTTCTTCCCACTTCTGCGTTCTTCCCATATCTGCGTTTTTCCCATTTCTGCTTTTTTCAAATTTCTGCGATTTTCCAATGGCTGTGATTTTCAAATATCTGCGTTTTTCCCATATCTGTGTTTTTCCCGTATCTGCGTTTTTCCCATATCTGCGTTATTCCCATATCTGTGTTTTTCACATGTCTGCGTTTTTCCTATATATGCGTTTTTCCCATATCTGTGTTTTTCCCATATCTGCGTTTTTCCCATATCTGCGTTTTTCCCACATCAGCGTTTTTCCCAGATCTGCGTTTTTCCCATATCTGCGTTTTTCCCATATCTTCGTTTATCCCATATCTGCGTTTATCCCATATCTGCGTTTTCCCATATCTGCGTTTTTCCCATATTTGCGTTTTCCCATATATGCGTTTTTCCCATATATGCGTTTTTCCCATATCTGTGTTTTTCCCATATCTGCGTTTTTCCCATATCTGCGTTTTTCCCATATCTGCGTTTTTCCCATATATGCGTTTTTCCCATATATGCGTTTTTCCCATATCTGCATTTTTCCCGTATCTTCGTTTTTCGCATATCTGCTTTTTTCCCATATCTGCGTTTTTCCCATATTTGCGTTTTTCCCATTTCTGCGTTTTTCAAATTGCTGCGATTTTCCAATGGTTGTGATTTTCAAATATCTGCGTTATTCCCATATCTGCATTTTTCCCATATCTGCGTTTTTCCCATATATGCATTTTCCCCATATATGCCTTTTTCCCATATATGCGTTTTTCCCATATCTGTGTTTTTCCCATATCTGCGTTTTTTCAAATCTGCGTTTTTCCCATATCTGCGTTTTTCCCACATCTGCGTTCTTCCCAAATCTGCGTTCTTCCCACATCTGCGTTCTTCCCTATCTCCGTTTTTCCCATTTCTGCGTTTTTCAAATTTTTGCGATTTTCCAATGGCTGTGATTTTCAAATATCTGCGTTTTTCCAATAACTGCGTTTTTCCCATATCTGCGTTTTTCCCATAACTGCGTTTTTCCCATATCTGCGATTTCCCCACATCTGCGTTCTTCCCACATCTTCGTTCTTCCCATATCTGCGTTTTTCCCATTTCTGCGTTTTTCAAATTTCTGCGATTTTCCAATGGCTGTGATTTTCAAATATCTGCGTTTTTCCCATATCTGCGTTTTTCCCATATCCGCGTTTTTCCCATATATGCGTTTTTCCCAAATATCTGCGATTTTCCCATATCTGCGATTTTCCCATATCCGCGTTTTTCCAATATCTGCGTTTTTCCCATATATGCGTTTTTCCCATATATGCGTTTTTCCCATATCTGCGTTTTTCCCATATATGCGTTTTTCCCATATATGCGTTTTTCCCATATCTGTGTTTTTCCCATATCTGCGTTATTCCCATATCTGCGTTCTTCCCATATCTGCGTTTTTCCCATTTCTGCGTTTTTCAAATTTCTGCGATTTTCCAATGGCTGTGATTTTCAAATATCTGCGTTTTTCCCATACCTGCGTTTTTCCCATATCCGCGTTTTTCCCATATATGCGTTTTTCCCAAATATCTGCGATTTTCCCATATCTTCGTTTTTCCCATATCTGCGTTTTTCCCATATCTGCGTTATTCCCATATCTTTGTTTTTCACATGTCTGCGTTTTTCCCATATATGCGTTTTTCCCATATCTGTGTTTTTCCCATTTCTGCGTTTTTCCCACATCTGCGTTTTTCCCACATCTGCGTTTTTCCCACATCTGCGTTTTTCCCATATCTGCGTTTTTCCCACATCTGCGTTTTTCCCATATCTGCGTTTTTCCCATATCTGCGTTTTTCCCATATCTGTGTTTTTCACATATCTGCGTTTTTCCCATATCTGCGTTTTTCCCATATTTGCGTTTTTCCCATATATGCGTTTTTCCCATATATGCGTTTTTTCCATATCTGTGTTTTTCCCATATCTGCGTTTTTCCCATATCTGCGTTTTTCCCATATCTGCGTTTTTCCCATATATGCGTTTTTCCCATATATGCGTTTTTCCCATATCTTCGTTTTTCGCATATCTGCGTTTTTCCCATATCTGCGTTTTTCCCATATTTGCGTTTTTTCCATTTCTGCGTTTTTCAAATTGCTGCGATTTTCCAATGGTTGTGATTTTCAAATATCTGCGTTATTCCCATATCTGCATTTTTCCCATATCTGCGTTTTTCCCATATATGCATTTTCCCCATATATGCGTTTTTCCCATATATGCGTTTTTCCCATATCTGTGTTTTTCCCATATCTGCGTTTTTTCATATCTGCGTTTTTCCCACATCTGCGTTCTTCCCACATCTGCGTTCTTCCCACATCTGCGTTCTTCCCTATCTCCGTTTTTCCCATTTCTGCGTTGTTCAAATTTCTTCGATTTTCCAATGGCTGTGATTTTCAAATATCTGCGTTTTTCCAATAACTGCGTGCTTCCCATATCTGCGTTTTTCCCATAACTGCGTTTTTCCCATATCTGCGATTTCCCCACATCTGCGTTCTTCCCACATCTGCGTTCTTCCCACATCTGCGTTCTTCCCATATCTGCGTTTTTCCCATTTCTGCGTTTTTCAAATTTCTGCGATTTTCCAATGGCTGTGATTTTCAAATATCTGCGTTTTTCCCATATCTGCGTTTTTCCCATATCCGCGTTTTTCCCATATATGCGTTTTTCCCAAATATCTGCGATTTTCCCAGATCTGCGATTTTCCCATATCCGCGTTTTTCCCATATCTGCGTTTTTCCCATATATTCGTTTTTCCCATATATGCGTTTTTCCCATATCTGCGTTTTTCCCATATATGCGTTTTTCCCATATCTGTGTTTTTCCCATATCTGCGTTTTTCCCATATCTGCGTTCTTCCCATATCTGCGTCTTTCCCATTTCTGCGTTTTTCAAATTTATGCGATTTTCAAATATCTGCATTTTTCCCATATCTGCGTTTTTCCCATATCTGCGTTTTTCCCATATCTGCGATTTTCCCACATCTGCGTTCTTCCCACATCTGCGTTCTTCCCATATCTGCGTTTTTCCCATTTCTGCTTTTTTCAAATTTCTGCGATTTTCCAATGGCTGTGATTTTTAAATATCTGCGTTTTTCCCATATCTGCGTTTTTCCCATATCTGCGTTTTTCCCATATCTGCGTTATTCCCATATCTGTGTTTTTCACTTGTCTGCGTTTTTCCCATATATGCGTTTTTCCCATATCTGTGTTTTTCCCATATCTGCGTTTTTCCCATATCTGCGTTTTTCCCACATCTGCGTTGATCCCACATCTGCGTTTTTCCCATATCTGCGTTTTTCCCATATCTGCGTTTTTCCCATATCTGCATTTTTCCCATATCTGCGTTTTTCCCATATCTACGATTTTCCCATATCTGCGTTTTTCCCATATCTGCGTTTTTCCCATATCTGCGTCTTTCAAACATCTGCGTTTTTCCCATATCTGGGTTTATCCCACATCTGCGTTCTTCCCACATCTGCATTTTTCCCATATATGCGTTTTTCCCACATCTGCGTTTTTCCCATATCTGCGTTTTTCCCATATCTGCGTTTTTGCCATATCTGCGTTTTTCCCATATATGCGTTTTTCCCATATGTGTGTTTTTCTCATATCTGCCTTTTTCCCACATCTGCGTTTTTCCCATATCTGCGTTTTTCCCATACCTGGGTTTTTCCCACATCTGCGTTTTTCCCACATCTGCGTTTTTCTCACATCTGCGTTTTTTCCATATCTGCGTTTTTCCCATATCTGCGTTTTTCCCATATCTGCCTTCTTCCCACATCAGCGTTTTTCCCATATATGCGTTTTACCCATATTTGCGTTTTTCCCACATCTGCGTTTTTCCCACATATGCGTTTTTCACATATCTGCGTTTTTCCCATATCTGCGTTTTACCATATCTGTGATATTCCCACATCTGAGTTCTTCCCACATCTGCGTTTTTCCCATATCTGCGTTTTTCCCATTTCTGCGTTTTTCAAATTTTTGCGTTTTTCCGATATCTGTGATTTTCAAATATCTGCGTTTTTCCCATATCTGCGTTTTACCCATATCTTCGTTTTTCCCATATCTGCGTTTTTCCCATATCTGTGTTTTTCACATATCTGCGTTTTTCCCATATCTGCGTTTTTCCCACATCTGCGTTTTTCCCACATCTGCATTTTCCCCACATCTGCGTTCTTCCCACATCTGCGTTCTTCCCACATCTGCGATCTTCCCACATCTGCGTTTTTCCCACATCTGCGTTTTTCCAATATCTGCATTTTTCCCATATCTGCGATTTTCCCACAACTGCGTTCTTCCCACATCTGCGTTCTTCCCATATCTGCGTTTTTCCCATTTCTGCGTTTTTCAAATTTCTCCGATTTTCCAATGGCTGTGATTTTCAAATATCTGCGTATTTCCAATATCTGCCTTTTTCCCATATCTGCGTTTTTCCCATATCTGCGTTTTTCCCATATCTGTGTTTTTCCCATATCTGCGTTTTTCCCATATCTGCGTTTTTCCCATATATGCGTTTTTCCCATATCTGCGTTTTTCCCATATCTGCGTTTTTCCCACATCTGCGTTTTCCCACATCTGCGTTCTTCCCACATCTGCGTTCTTCCCACATCTGCGTTTTTCACATATCTGCGTTTTTCACATATCTGCGTTTTTCCCACATCTGCGTTCTTCCCACATCTGCATTTTTCCCATATATGCGTTTTTCCCACATCTGCGTTTTTCCCATATCTGCATTTTTCCCATATCTGCGATTTTCCCATATATGCGTTTTTCGCATATGTGTGTTTTTCTCATATCTGCCTTTTTCCCACATCTGCGTTTTACCCATATCTGCGTTTTTCCCATACCTGGGTTTTTCCCACATCTGCGTTTTTCCCACATCTGCGTTTTTCCCACATCTGCGTTTTTTCCATATCTGCGTTTTTCCCATATCTGTGTTTTTCCCATATCTGCGTTTTTCCCATATCTGCGTTTTTCCCATATATGCGTTTTTCCCATATCTGCGTTTTTCCCATATCTGCGTTTTTCCCACATCTGCGTTTTCCCACATCTGCGTTCTTCCCACATCTGCGTTCTTCCCACATCTGCGTTTTTCACATATCTGCGTTTTTCCCATATCTGCGTTTTTCCCATATCTGCCATCTTCCCACATCTGCGTTTTTCCCATATCTGCGTTTTACCCATATTTGCGTTTTTCCCACATCTGCGATTTTCCCACATATGCGTTTTTCACATATCAGCGTTTTTCCCATATCTGAGTTTTTCCCATATCTGTGATATTCCCACATCTGAATTCTTCCCACATCTGCGTTTTTCCCATATCTACGTTTTCCCCAGTTCTGCGTTTTTCAAATTTCTGCGATTTTCCGATATCTGTGATTTTCAAATATCTGCGTTTTTCCCATATCTGCGTTTTTCCCATATCTGCGTTTTTCCCATATCTGCGTTTTTCCCATATCTGCGTTTTTCCCATATATGCGTTTTTCCCATATCTGTGTTTTTCCCATATCTGCGTTTTTCCCATATCTGCGTTTTTCCCATATCTGCGTTTTTCCCATATATGCGTTTTTCCCATATCTTCATTTTTCCCGTATCTTCGTTTTTCCCATATCTGCGTTTATCCCATATCTGCGTTTTTCCCATATCTGTGATTTTCACACATCTGCGTTCTTCCCACATATGCGTTCATCCCATATCTGCGTTTTGCCCATTTCTGCGTTTTTCCCATATCTGCGTTTTTCCCATATCTGCGTTTTTCCCATATCTGCGTTTTACCATATCTGTGATATTCCCACATCTGAGTTCTTCCCACATCTGCGTTTTTCCCATATCTGCGTTTTTCCCATATCTGCGTTTTTCCCATATCTGTGTTTTTCACATATCTGCGTTTTTCCCGTATCTGCGTTTTTCCCATATCTGCGTTTTTCCCATATCTGCGTTTTTCCCATATATGCGTTTTTCCCATATCTGTGTTTTTCCCATATCTGCGTTTTTCCCATATCTGCGTTTTTCCCATATCTGCGTTTTTCCCATATATGCGTTTTTCCCATATCTGCATTTTTCCCGTATCTTCGTTTTTCCCATATCTGCGTTTTTCCCATATCTGCGTTTTTCCCATATCTGTGATTTTCACACATCTGCGTTCTTCCCACATCTGCGTTCTTCCCCGTATCTGCGTTTTGCCCATTTCTGCGTTTTTCAAATTTCTGCGATTTTCCGATATCTGTGATTTTCAAATATTTTTCCCATATATGCGTTTTTCCCACATCTGCGTTTTTCCCATATCTGCGTTTTTCCCATATCTGCGTTTTTGCCATATCTGCGTTTTTCCCATATATGCGTTTTTCCCATATGTGTGTTTTTCTCATATCTGCCTTTTTCCCACATCTGCGTTTTTCCCATATCTGCGTTTTTCCCATACCTGGGTTTTTCCCACATCTGCGTTTTTCCCACATCTGCGTTTTTTTCACATCTGCGTTTTTTCCATATCTGCGTTTTTCCCATATCTGCGTTTTTCCCATATCTGCCTTCTTCCCACATCTGCGTTTTTCCCATATCTGCGTTTTACCCATATTTGCGTTTTTCCCACATCTGCGTTTTTCCCACATATGCATTTTTCACGTATCTGCGTTTTTCCCATATCTGCGTTTTACCATATCTGTGATATTCCCACATCTGAGTTCTTCCCACATCTGCGTTTTTCCCATATCTGCGTTTTTCCCATTTCTGCGTTTTTCAAATTTCTGCGATTTTCCGATATCTGTGATTTTCAAATATCTGCGTTTTTCCCATATCTGCGTTTTTCCCATATCTGCGTTTTTCCCATATCTGCGTTTTTCCCATATCTGTGTTTTTCACATATCTGCGTTTTTCCCATATCTGCGTTTTTCCCATACCTGCGTTTTTCCCATATCTGCGTTTTTCCCATATCTGCGTTTTTCCCATATCTGCGTCTTTCAAACAATTGCGTTTTTCCCATATCTGCGTTTTTCCCACATCTGCGTTTTTCCCACATCTGCGTTTTTCCCACATCTGCGTTTTTCCCACATGTGCGTTCTACCCACATCTGCGTTCTTCCCACATCTGCGTTCTTCCCACATCTGCGTTTTTCCCACATCTGCGTTTTTCCAATATCTGCGTTTTTCCCATATCTGCGATTTTCCCACAACTGCGTTCTTCCCACATCTGCGTTCTTCCCATATCTGCGTTTTTCCCATTTCTGCGTTTTTCAAATTTCTGCGATTTTCCAATGGCTGTGATTTTCAAATATCTGCGTATTTCCAATATCTGCCTTTTTCCCATATCTGCGTTTTTCCCATATCTGCGTTTTTCCCATATCTGTGTTTTTCCCATATCTGCGTTTTTCCCATATCTGCGTTTTTCCCATATATGCGATTTTCCCATATCTGCGTTTTTCCCATATCTGCGTTTTTCCCACATCTGCGTTTTCCCACATCTGCGTTCTTCCCACATCTGCGTTCTTCCCACATCTGCGTTTTTCACATATCTGCGTTTTTCCCATATCTGCGTATTTCCCACATCTGCGTTCTTCCCACATCTGCATTTTTCCCATATATGCGTTTTTCCCACATCTGCGTTTTTCCCATATCTGCGTTTTTCCCATATCTGCGTTTTTCCCATATATGCGTTTTTCGCATATGTGTGTTTTTCTCATATCTGCCTTTTTCCCACATCTGCGTTTTACCCATATCTGCGTTTTTCCCATACCTGGGTTTTTCCCACATCTGCGTTTTTCCCACATCTGCGTTTTTCCCACATCTGCGTTTTTTCCAGATCTGCGTTTTTCCCATATCTGCGTTTTTCCCATATCTGCCATCTTCCCACATCTGCGTTTTTCCCATATCTGCGTTTTACCCATACTTGCGTTTTTCCCACATCTGCGATTTTCCCACATATGCGTTTTTCACATATCTGCGTTTTTCCCATATCTGCGTTTTTCCCTTATCTGTGATATTCCCACATCTGAGTTCTTCCCACATCTGCGTTTTTCCCCATATCTACGTTTTTCCCAGTTCTGCGTTTTTCAAATTTCTGCGATTTTCCGATATCTGTGATTTTCAAATATCTGCGTTTTTCCCATATCTGCGTTTTTCCCATATCTGCGTTTTTCCCATATCTGCGTTTTCCCCATATCTGCGTTTTTCCCATATCTGTGTTTTTCACATATCTGCGTTTTTCCCATATCTGCGTTTTTCCCATATCTGCGTTTTTCCCATATCTGCGTTTTTCCCATATATGCGTTTTTCCCATATCTGTGTTTTTCCCATATCTGCGTTTTTCCCATATCTGCGTTTTTCCCATATCTGCGTTTTTCCCATATATGCATTTTTCCCATATCTGCATTTTTCCCGTATCTTTGTTTTTCCCATATCTGCGTTTTTCCCATATCTGCGTTTTTCAAATTGCTGCGATTTTCCAATGGTTGTGATTTTCAAATATCTGCGTTATTCCCATATCTGCATTTTTCCCATATCTGCGTTTTTCCCATATATGCATTTTTCCCATATCTGCATTTTTCCCGAATCTTCGTTTTCCCCATTTTCAAATTGCTGCGATTTTCCAATGGTTGTGATTTTCAAATATCTGCGTTATTCCCTTATCTGCATTTTTCCCATATTTGCGTTTTTCCCATTTCTGCGTTTTTCAAATTGCTGCGATTTTCCAATGGTTGTGATTTTCAAATATCTGCGTTATGACCATATCTGCATTTTTCCCATATCTGCGTTTTTCCCATATATGCATTTTTCCCATATATGCGTTTTTCCCATATCTGCATTTTTCCCGTATCTTCGTTTTTCCCATATCTGCGTTTATCCCATATCTGCGTTTTTCCCATATCTGTGATTTTCACACATCTGCGTTCTTCCCACATCTGCGTTCTTCCCATATCTGCGTTTTGCCCATTTCTGCGTTTTTCCCATATCTGCGTTTTTCCCATATCTGCGTTTTTCCCATATCTGCGTTTTTCCCATATATGCGTTTTTCCCATATCTGCGTTTTACCATATCTGTGAAATTCCCACATCTGAGTTCTTCCCACATCTGCGTTTTTCCCATATCTGCGTTTTTCCCATATCTGCGTTTTTCCCATATCTGTGTTTTTCACATATCTGCGTTTTTCCCATATCTGCGTTTTTCCCATATCTGCGTTTTTCCCATATCTGCGTTTTTCCCATATAAGCGTTTTTCCCATATCTGTGTTTTTCCCATATCTGCGTTTTCCCCATATCTGCGTTTTTCCCATATCTGCGTTTTTCCCATATATGCGTTTTTCCCATATCTGCATTTTTCCCGTATCTTCGTGTTTCCCATGTCTGCGTTTTTCCCATATCTGCGTTTTTCCCATATCTGTGATTTTCACACATCTGCGTTCTTCCCACATCTGCGTTCTTCCCATATCTGCGTTTTGCCCATTTCTGCGTTTTTCAAATTTCTGCGATTTTCCGATATCTGGGATTTTCAAATATTTTTCCCATATATGCGTTTTTCCCACATCTGCGTTTTTCCCATAACTGCGTTTTTCACATATCTGCGTTTCTGCCATATCTGCGTTTTTCCCATATATGCGTTTTTCCCATATGTGTGTTTTTCTCATATCTGCCTTTTTCCCACATCTGCGTTTTTCACATATCTGCGTTTTTCCCATACCTGGGTTTTTCCCACATCTGCGTTTTTCCCACATCTGCGTTATTCTCACATCTGCGTTTTTTCCATATCTGCGTTTTACCCATATTTGCGTTTTTCCCACATCTGCGTTTTTCCCACATATGCATTTTTCACGTATCTGCGTTTTTCCCATATCTGCGTTTTACTATATCTGTGATATTCCCACATCTGAGTTCTTCCCATATCTGCGTTTTTCCCATATCTGCGCTTTTCCCATTTCTGCGTTTTTCAAATTTCTGCGATTTTCCGATATCTGTGATTTTCAAATATCTGCGTTTTTCCCATATCTGCGTTTTTCCCATATCTGCGTTTTTCCCATATCTGTGTTTTTCACATATCTGCGTTTTTCCCATATCTGCGTTTTTCCCATATCTGCGTTTTTCCCATATCTGCGTTTTTCCCATATATGCGTTTTTCCAATATCTGCGTTTTTCCCATATCTGCGTCTTTCAAACATCTGCGTTTTTCCCATATCTGCGTTTTTCCCACATCTGCGTTTTTCCCACATATGCGTTTTTCCCACATCTGCGTTTTTCCCACATCTGCGTTTTTCCCACATCTGCGTTTTACCAATATCTGCGTTTTTCCCATATCTGCGATTTTCCCACAACTGCGTTCATCCCACATCTGCGTTCTTCCCATATCTGCGTTTTTCCCATATCTGCGTTTTTCCCATATCTGCGTTTTTGCCATATATGCGATTTTCCCATATCTGCGTTTTTCCCATATCTGCGTTTTTCCCACATCTGCGTTTTCCCACATCTGCGTTCTTCCCACATCTGCGTTCTTCCCACATCTGCGTTTTTCACATATCTGCGTTTTTCCCATATCTGCGTTTTTCCCACATCTGCGTTCTTCCCACATCTGCATTTTTTCCATATATGCGTTTTTCCCACATCTGTGTTTTTCCCATATCTGCGTTTTTCCCATATCTGCGTTTTTCCCATATATGCGTTTTTCGCATATGTGTGTTTTTCTCATATCTGCCTTTTTCCCACATCTGCGTTTTACCCATATCTGCGTTTTTCCCATACCTGGGTTTTTCCCACATCTGCGTTTTTCCCACATCTGCGTTATTCCCACATCTGCGTTTTTTCCATATCTGCGTTTTTCCCATATCTGCGTTTTTCCCATATCTGCCATCTTCCCACATCTGCGTTTTTCCCATATCTGCGTTTTACCCATATTTGCGTTTTTCCCACATCTGCGATTTTCCCACATATGCGTTTTTCACATATCTGCGTTTTTCCCATATCTGCGTCTTTCCCATATCTGTGATATTCCCACATCTGAGTTCTTCCCACATCTGCGTTTTTCCCATATCTACGTTTTTCCCAGTTCTGCGTTTTTCCAATTTCTGCGATTTTCCGATATCTGTGATTTTCAAATATCTGCATTTTTCCCATATCTGCGTTTTTCCCATATCTGCGTTTTTCCCATATATGCGTTTCTCCCATATCTGTGTTTTTCCCATATCTGCGTTTTTCCCATATCTGCGTTTTTCCCATATCTGCGTTTTTCCCATATATGCGTTTTTCCCATATCTGCATTTTTCCTGTATCTTCGTTTTTCCCATATCTGCGTTTTTCCCATATCTGCGTTTTTCAAATTGCTGCGATTTTCCAATGGTTGTGATTTTCAAATATCTGCGTTATTCCCATATCTGCATTTTTCCCATATCTGCGTTTTTCCCATATATGCGTTTTTCCCATATCTGCATTTTTCCCGTATCTTCGTTTTTCCCATATCTGCGTTTTTCCCATATCTTCGTTTTTCAAATTGCTGCGATTTTCCAATGGTTGTGATTTTCAAATATCTGCGTTATTCCCATATCTGCATTTTTCCCATATTTGCGTTTTTCCCATTTCTGCGTTTTTCAAATTGCTGCGATTTTCCTATGGTTGTGATTTTCAAATATCTGCGTTATTCCCATATCTGCATTTTTCCCATATCTGCGTTTTTCCCATTTATGCATTTTTCCCATTTCTGCGTTTTTCAAATTTCTGCGATTTTCCAATGGCTGTGATTTTCAACTATCTGCGTTTTTCCAATAACTGTGTTTTTCCGATATCTGCGTTTTTCCCATAACTGCGTTTTTCCCATATCTGCGATTTCCCCACATCTGCGTTCTTCCCACATCTGCGTTCTTCCCACATCTGCGTTCTTCCCATATCTGCGTTTTTCCCATTTCTGCGTTTTTCAAATTTCTGCTATTTTCCAATGGCTGTGATTTTCAAATATCTGCGTTTTTCCCATATCTGCGTTTTTCCCATATCTGTGTTTTTCACATATCGGCGTTTTTCCCATATCTGCGTTTTTCCCATATTTGCGTTTTTCCCATATATGCGTTTTCCCATATCTGCGTTTTTCCCATATCTGCGTTATTCCGATATCTGTGTTTTTCACATGTCTGCGTTTTTCCCATATATGCGTTTTTCCCATATCTGTGTTTTTCCCATATCTGCGTTTTTCCCATATCTGCGTTTTTCCCACATCTGCGTTTTTCCCACATCTGCGTTTTTCCCATATCTGCGTTTTTCCCATATCTGCGTTTTTCCCATGTCTGCGTTTTTCCCATATCTGCGATTTTCCCATATCTGCGTTTTTCCCAAATCTGCGTTTTTCCGATATCTGCGTTTTTCCCATATCTGCGATTTTCCCACATCTGCGTTCTACCCATATCTGCGTTCTTCCCATATCTGCGTTTGTCCCATTTCTGCGTTTTTCAAATTTCTGCGATTTTCAAATATCTGCGTTTTTCCCATATCTGCGGTTTTCCCATATCTGCGTTTTTCCCATATATGCGTTTTTCCCATATATGCGTTTTTCCCATATCTGTGTTTTTCCCATATCTGCGTTTTTCCCATATCTGCGTTCTTCCCATATCTGCGTTTTTCCCATTTCTGCGTTTTTCAAATTTCTACGATTTTCAAATATCTGCGTTTTTCCCATATCTGCGATTTCCCCACATCTGCGTTCTTCCCACATCTGCGTTCTTCCCACATCTGCGTTCTTCCGATATCTGCGTTTTTCCCATTTCTGCTTTTTTCAAATTTCTGCGATTTTCCAATGGCTTTGATTTTCAAATATCTGCGTTTTTTCCATATCTGCGTTTTTCCCATATCTGCGTTTTTCCCATATCTGCGTTATTCCCATATCTGTGTTTTTCACATGTCTGCGTTTTTCCCATATATGCGTTTTTCCCATATCTCTGTTTTTCCCATATCTGCGTTTTTCCCATATCTGCGTTTTTCCCCTATCTGCGTTTCTCCCATATCTGCGTTTTTCCCATATATGCGTTTTTCCCATATCTGCGTTTTTCCCGTATCTGCGTTTTTCCCATATCTGTCTTTTTCCCACATCTGCGTTCTTCCCATATCTGCGTTTTTCCCATTTCTGCGTATTTCAAATTTCTGCGATTTTCCGATATCTGTGATTTTCAAATATCTGCGTTTTTCCCGTATCTGCGTTTTTCCCATATCTGTCTTTTTCCCACATCTGCGTTCTTCCCATATCTGCGTTTTTCCCATTTCTGCGTTTTTCAAATTTCTGCGATTTTCCGATATCTGTGATTTTCAAATATCTGCGTTTTTCCCATATCTGCGTTTTTCCCATATCTGCGTTTTTCCCATATCTGTGTTTTTCACATATCTGCGTTTTTCCCATATCTGCGTTTTTCCCATATCTGCGTTTTTCCCATATCTGCGTTTTTCCAATATATGCGTTTTTCCCATATATGCGTTTTTCCCATATCTGCGTTTTTCCCATATCTGCGTCTTTCAAACATCTGCGTTTTTCCCACATCTGCGTTTTTCCCACATCTGCGTTTTACCAATATCTGCGTTTTTCCCATATCTGCGATTTTCCCACAACTGCGTTCATCCCACATCTGCGTTCTTCCCATATCTGCGTTTTTCCCATATCTGTGTTTTTCCCATATCTGTGTTTTTCCCATATCTGCGTTTTTCCCATATCTGCGTTTTTCCCATATATGCGATTTTCCCATATCTGCGTTTTTCCCATATCTGCGTTTTTCCCACAACTGCGTTTTCCCACATCTGCGTTCTTCCCACATCTGCGTTCTTCCCACGTCTGCGTTTTTCACATATCTGCGTTTTTCCCATATCTGCGTTTTTCCCACATCTGCGTTCTTCCCACATCTGCATTTTTCCCATATATGCGTTTTTCCCACATCTGTGTTTTTCCCATATCTGCGTTTTTCCCATATCTGCGTTTTTGCCATATATGCGTTTTTCGCATATGTGTGTTTTTCTCATATCTGCCTTTTTCCCACATCTGCGTTTTACCCATATCTGCGTTTTTCCCATACCTGGGTTTTTCCCACATCTGCGTTTTTCCCACATCTGCGTTATTCCCACATCTGCGTTTTTTCCATATCTGCGTTTTTCCCATATCTGCGTTTTTCCCTTATCTGCCATCTTCCCACATCTGCGTTTTTCCCATATCTGCGTTTTACCCATATTTGCGTTTTTCCCACATCTGCGATTTTCCCACATATGCGTTTTTCACATATCTGCGTTTTTCCCATATCTGCGTCTTTCCCATATCTGTGATACTCCCACATCTGAGTTCTTCCCACATCTGCGTTTTTCCCATATCTACGTTTTTCCCAGTTCTGCGTTTTTCCAATTTCTGCGATTTTCCGATATCTGTGATTTTCAAATATCTGCATTTTTCCCATATCTGCGTTATTCCCATATCTGCGTTTTTCCCATATCTGCGTTTTTCCCATATCTGCATTTTTCCCATATCTGCGTTTTTCCCATATCTGCGTTTTTCCCATATATGCGTTTCTCCCATATCTGTGTTTTTCCCATATCTGCGTTTTTCCCATATCTGCGTTTTTCCCATATATGCGTTTTTCCCATATCTGCATTTTTCCTGTATCTTCGTTTTTCCCATATCTGCGTTTTTCCCATATCTGCGTTTTTCAAATTGCTGCGATTTTCCAATGGTTGTGATTTTCAAATATCTGCGTTATTCCCATATCTGCATTTTCCCCATATCTGCGTTTTTCCCATATATGCGTTTTTCCCATATCTGCATTTTTCCCGTATCTTCGTTTTTCCCATATCTGCGTTTTTCCCATATCTTCGTTTTTCAAATTACTGCGATTTTCCAATGGTTGTGATTTTCAAATATCTGCGTTATTCCCATATCTGCATTTTTCCCATATTTGCGTTTTTCCCATTTCTGCGTTTTTCAAATTGCTGCGATTTTCCTATGGTTGTGATTTTCAAATATCTGCGTTATTCCCATATCTGCATTTCTCCCATATCTGCGTTTTTCCCATATATGCATTTTTCCCATTTCTGCGTTTTTCAAATTTCTGCGATTTTCCAATGGCTGTGATTTTCAACTATCTGCGGTTTTCCAATAACTGTGTTTTTCCGATATCTGCATTTTTCCCATAACTGCGTTTTTCCCATATCTGCGATTTCCCCACATCTGCGTTCTTCCCACATCTGCGTTCTTCCCACATCTGCGTTCTTCCCATATCTGCGTTTTTCCCATTTCTGCGTTTTTCAAATTTCTGCGATTTTCCAATGGCTGTGATTTTCAAATATCTGCGTTTTTCCCATATCTGCGTTTTTCCCATATCTGTGTTTTTCACATATCTGCGTTTTTCCCATATCTGCGTTTTTCCCATATTTGCGTTTTTCCCATATATGCGTTTTCCCATATCTGCGTTTTTCCCATATCTGCGTTATTCCGATATCTGTGTTTTTCACATGTCTGCGTTTTTCCCATATATGCGTCTTTCCCATATCTGTGTTTTTCCCATATCTGCGTTTTTCCCATATCTGCGTTTTTCCCACATCTGCGTTTTTCCCACATCTGCGTTTTTCCCATATCTGCGTTTTTCCCATATCTGAGTTTTTCCCATATTTGCGTTTTTCCCATATCTGCGATTTCCCCACATCTGCGTTCTTCCCACATCTGCGTTCTTCCCACATCTGCGTTCTTCCCATATCTGCGTTTTTCCCATTTCTGCGTTTTTCAAATTTCTGCGATTTTCCAATGGCTGTGATTTTCAAATATCTGCGTTTTTCCCATATCTGCGTTTTTCCCATATCTGTGTTTTTCACATATCTGCGTTTTTCCCATATCTGCGTTTTTCCCATATTTGCGTTTTTCCCATATATGCGTTTTCCCATATCTGCGTTTTTCCCATATCTGCGTTATTCCGATATCTGTGTTTTTCACATGTCTGCGTTTTTCCCATATCTGCGTTTTTCCGATATCTGCGTTTTTCCCATATCTGCGATTTTCCCACATCTGCGTTCTACCCATATCTGCGTTCTTCCCATATCTGCGTTTGTCCCATTTCTGCGTTTTTCAAATTTCTGCGATTTTCAAATATCGGCGTTTTTCCCATATCTGCGGTTTTCCCATATCTGCGTTTTTCCCATATATGCGTTTTTCCCAAATATGCGTTTTTCCCATATCTGTGTTTTTCCCATATCTGCGTTTTTCCCATATCTGCGTTCTTCCCATATCTGCGTTTTTCCCATTTCTGCGTTTTTCAAATTTCTACGATTTTCAAATATCTGCGTATTTCCCATATCTGCGATTTTCCCATTTCTGCGTTTTTTCCGTATCTGCGATTTTCCCACATCTGCGTTCTTCCCACATCTGCGTTCTTCCGATATCTGCGTTTTTCCCATTTCTGCTTTTTTCAAATTTCTGCGATTTTCCAATGGCTTTGATTTTCAAATATCTGCGTTTTTCCCATATCTGCGTTTTTCCCATATCTGCGTTTTTCCCATATCTGCGTTATTCCCATATCTGTGTTTTTCACATGTCTGCGTTCTTCCCATATATGCGTTTTTCCCATATCTGTGTTTTTCCCATATCTGCGTTTTTCCCATATCTGCGTTTTTCCCCTATCTGCGTTTCTCCCATATCTGCGTTTTTCCCATATATGCGTTTTTCCCATATCTGCGTTTTTCCCGTATCTGCGTTTTTCGCATATCTGTCTTTTTCCCACATCTGCGTTCTTCACATATCAGCGTTTTTCCCATTTCTGCGTTTTTCAAATTTCTGCGATTTTCCGATATCTGTGATTTTCAAATATCTGCGTTTTTCCCATATCTGCGTTTTTCCCATATCTGCGTTTTTCCCATATCTGCATTCTTCCCATATCTGCGTTTTTCCCATATCTGTGTTTTTCACATATCTGCGTTTTTCCCATATCTGCGTTTTTCCCATATCTGCGTTTTTCCCATATCTGCGTTTTTCCCATATATGCGTTTTTCCCATATATGCGTTTTTCCCATATCTGTGTTTTTCCCATATCTGCGTTTTTCCCATATCTGCGTTTTTCCCATATCTGTGTTTTCCCATATCTGCGTTTTTTCATATCTGCGTTTTTCCCATATCTGCGTTTTTCCCATATCTGCGGTTTTCCCATATCTGCATTTTTCCCATATCTGCGTTTTTCCCATATCTGCGTTTTTCCCACATCTGAGTTCTTCCCACATCTGCGTTCTTCCCTATCTGCGTTTTTTCCATTTCGTCGTTTTTCAAATTTCTGCGATTTTCCAATGGCTGTGATTTTCAAATATCTGCGTTTTTCCAATAACTGCGTTTTTCCCATATCTGCGTTTTTTCCATAACTGCGTTTTTCCCATATCTGCGATTTCCCCACATCTGCGTTCTTCCCATATCTGCGTTTTTCCCATATCTGCGTTTTTCCCATATCCGCGTTTTTCCCATATATGCGTTTTTCCCAAATATCTGCGATTTTCCCATATCTGCGTTTTTCCCATATCTGCGTTTTTCCCATATCTGCGTTTTTCCCATATATGCGTTTTTCCCATATCAGCGTTTTTCCCATATATGCGTTTTTCCCATATATGCGTTTTTCCCATATCTGTGTTTTTCCAATATCTGCGTTTTCCATATCTGCGTTCTTCTTATATCTGCGTTTTTCCCATTTCTGCGTTTTTCAATTTTCTGCGATTTTCAAATGTCTTCGTTTTTCCCATATCTGCGTTTTTCCCATATCTGCATTTTTCCCATATATGCGTTTTTCCCATATCTGCGTTTTTCCCGTATCTGCGTTTTTCCCATGTCTGCGTTTATCCCATATCTGCGTTTTTCCCATATCTGTGATTTTCACACATCTGCGTTCTTCCCACATCTGCGTTCTTCCCATATCTGCGTTTTTCCCATTTCTGCGTTTTTCAAATTTCTGCGATTTTCCAATGGCTGTGATTTTCAAATATCTGCGTTTTTCCCATATCTGCGTTTTTCCCATATCCGCGTTTTTCCCATATATGCGTTTTTCCCAAATATCTGCGATTTTCCCATGTCTGCGTTTTTCCCATATCTGCGTTTTTCCCATATCTGCGTTTTTCCCATATATGCGTTTTTCCCATATATGCGTTTTTCCCATATATGCGTTTTTCCCATATATGCGTTTTTCCCATATCTGTGTTTTTCCCATATCTGCGTTTTTCCCATATCTGCGTTCTTCCCATATCTGCGTTTTTCCCATTTCTGCGTTTTTCAAATTTCTGCGATTTTCAAATGTCTTCGTTTTCCCCATATGTGCGTTTTTCCCATATCTGCGTTTTTCCCATATACGCGTTTTTCACATATCTGCGGTTTTCCCGTATCTGCGTTTTTCCCATGTCTGCGTTTATCCCATATCTGCGTTTTTCCCATATCTGTGATTTTCACACATCTGCGTTCTTCCCACATCTGCGTTCTTCCCATATCTGCGTTTTGCCCATTTCTGCGTTTTTGAAATTTCTGCGATTTTCCGATATCTGTGTTTTTCAAATATTTGCGTTTTTCCCATATGTGCGTTTTTCCCATATCTGCGTTTTTCCCATATCTGTGTTTTTCACATATCTGCGTTTTTCCCATATCTGCGTTATTCCCATATCTGCGTTTTTCCTATATCTGCGTTTTTCCCATATATGCGTTTTTCCCACATATGCGTTTTTCCCATATCTGCGTTTTTCCCATATCTGTGATTTTTACACATCTGCGTTCTTCCCACATCTGCGTTCTTCCCATATCTGCATTTTGCCCATTTCTGCGTTTTTGAAATTTCTGCGATTTTCCGATATCTGTGTTTTTCAAATATCTGCGTCTTTCCCATATCTGCGTTTTTCCCATATCTGCGTTTTTCCCATATCTGTGTTTTTCACATATCTGCGTTTTTCCCATATCTGCGTTTTTCCCATATCTGTGTTTTTCCCATATCTGCGTTTTTCCCATATCTGCGTTCTTCCCATATCTGCGTTTTTCCCATTTCTGCGTTTTTCAAATTTCTGCGATTTTCAAATGTCTTCGTTTTTCCCATATGTGTGTTTTTCCCATATCTGCGTTTTTCCCATATATGCGTTTTTCACATATCTGCGGTTTTCCCGTATCTGCGTTTTTCCCATGTCTGCGTTTATCCCATATCTGCGTTTTTCCCATATCTGTGATTTTCACACATCTGCGTTCTTCCCACATCTGCGTTCTTCCCATATCTGCGTTTTGCCCATTCTGCGTTTTTGAAATTTCTGCGATTTTCCGATATCTGTGTTTTTCAAATATCTGCATTTTTCCCATATCTGCGTTTTTCCCATTTCTGCGTTTTTCCCATATCTGCGATTTTCCCACATCTGCGTTCTTCCCACATCTGCGTTCTTCCCATATCTGGGTTTTTCCCATTTCTGCGTTTTTCAAATTTCTGCGATTTTCAAATATCTGCGTTTTTCCCATATCTGCGTTTTTCTCATATCTGCGTTTTTCCCATATCTGCGATTTTCACACATCTGCGTTCTTCCCACATGTGCGTTCTTCCCATATCTGCGTTTTTCCCATTTCTCCTTTTTTCAAATTTCTGCGATTTTCCAATGGCTGTGATTTTCAAATATCTGCGTTTTTCCCATATCTGCGTTTTTCCCATATCTGCGTTTTTCCCATATCTGCGTTATTCCCATATCTGTGTTTTTCACATGTCTGCGTTTTTCCCATATATGCGTTTTTCCCATATCTGTGTTTTTCCCATATCTGCGTTTTTCCCATATCTGCGTTTTTCCCATATCTGCGTTTTTCCCATATCTGCGTTTTTCCCGTATCTGCGTTTTTCCCATATCTGTGTTTTTCCCACATCTGCGTTCTTCCCATATCTGCGTTTTTCCCATTTCTGCGTTTTTCAAATTTCAGCGATTTTCCGATATCTGTGATTTTCAAATATCTGCGGTTTTCCCATATCTGCGTTTTTCCCATATCTGCGTTTTTCCCATATCTGCGTTTTTCCCATATATGCGTTTTTCCCACATATGCGTTTTTCCCATATCGGTGTTTTTCCCATATCTGCGTTTTTTCCATATCTGCGTTTTTCCCATATCTGCGTTTTTCCCATATATGGGTTTTTCCCATATATGCGTTTTTCCCATATCTGCATTTTTCCCGTATCTGCGTTTTTCCCATATCTGCGTTTTTCCCATATCTGCGTTTTTCCCATATTTGCGTTTTTCCCATTTCTGCGCTTTTCAAATTGCTGCGATTTTCCAATGGTTGTGATTTTCAAATATCTGCGTTATTCCTATATCTGCGTTTTTCCCATATCTGCGTTTTTCCCATATATGCGTTTTTCCCATATATGCGTTTTTCCCATATCTGTGTTTTTCCCATATCTGCGTTTTTTCATATATGCGTTTTTCCCATATCTGCGTTTTTCCCATATCTGCATTTTTCCCATATCTGCGTTTTTCCCATATCTGCGTTTTTCCCACATCTGCGTTCTTCCCACATCTGCGTTCTTCCCACATCTGCGTTCTTCCCTATCTCCGTTTTTCCCATTTCTGCGTTTTTCAAATTTCTGCGATTTTCCAATGGCTGTGATTTTCAAATGTCTGCGTTTTTCCAATAACTGCGTTTTTCCCATATCTGCGTTTTTCCCATAACTGCGTTTTTCCCAAAACTGCGATTTCCCCACATCTGCGTTCTTCCCACATCTGCGTTCTTCCCACATCTGCGTTCTTCCCATATCTGCGTTTTTCTCATTTCTGCGTTTTTCAAATTTCTGCGATTTTCCAATGGCTGTGATTTTCAAATATCTGCGTTTTTCCCATATCTGCTTTTTTCCCATATCCGCGTTTTTCCCATATATGCGTTTTTCACAAATATCTGCGATTATCCCATATCTGCGTTTTTCCCATATCTGCGTTTTTCCAATATCTGCGTTTTTCCCATATATGCGTTTTTCCCATATATGCGTTTTTCTCATATCTGCGTTTTTCCCATATATGCGTTTTTCCCATATATGCGTTTTTCCCATATATGCGTTTTTCCCATATCTGTGTTTTTCCCATATCTGCGTTTTTCCCATATATGCGTTCTTCCCATATCTGCGTCTTTCCCATTTCTGCGTTTTTCAAATTTCTGCGTTTTCAAATATCTGCGTTTTTCCCATATCTGCGTTTTTCCCATATCTGCGTTTTTCCCATATCTGCGATTTTCCCACATCTGCGTTCTTCCCACATCTGCGTTCTTCCCATATCTGCGTTTTTCCCATTTCTCCTTTTCTCAAATATCTGCGATTTTCCAATGGCTGTGATTTTGAAAAATCTGCGTTTTTCCCATATCTGCGTTTTTCCCATATCTGCGTTTTTCCCATATCTGCGTTTTTCCCATATCTGCGTTTTTCCCATACCTGTGTTTTTCACATGTCTCCGTTGTTCCCATATATGCGTTTTTCCCATATCTGTGTTTTTCCCATATCTGCGTTTTTCCCATATCTGCGTTTTTCCCACATCTGCGTTTTTCCCACATCTGCGTTTTTCCCATATCTGCGTTTTTCCCAAATCTGCGTTTTTCCCATATCTGCATTTTTCCCATATCTGCGTTTTTCCCATATCTGCGATTTTCCCATATCTGCGTTTTTCCCAGATCTGCGTTTTCCCCATATCTGCGTTTTTCCCATATCTGCGATTTTCCCACATCTGCGTTCTACCCATATCTGCGTTCTTCCCATATCTGCGTTTGTCCCATTTCTGCGTTTTTCAAATTTCTGCGATTTTCAAATATCTGCGTTTTTCCCATATCTGCGTTTTTCCCATATCTGCGTTTTTCCCACATATGCGTTTTTCCCATATATGCGTTTTTCCCATATCTGTTTTTTTCCCATATCTGCGTTTTTCCCATTTCTGCGTTTTTCAAATTTCTGCGATTTTAAAATATCTGCGTTTTTCCCATATCTGCGTTTTTCCCATTTCTGCGTTTTTCCCATATCTGCGATTTTCCCACATCTGCGTTCTTCCCACATCTGCGTTCTTCCCATATCTGGGTTTTTCCCATTTCTGCGTTTTTCAAATTTCTGCGATTTTCAAATATCTGCGTTTTTCCCATATCTGCGTTTTTCTCATATCTGCGTTTTTCCCATATCTGCGATTTTCCCACATCTGCGTTCTTCCCACATGTGCGTTCTTCCCATATCTGCGTTTTTCCCATTTCTCCTTTTTTCAAATTTCTGCGATTTTCCAATGGCTGTGATTTTCAAATATCTGCGTTTTTCCCATATCTGCGTTTTTCCCATATCTGCGTTTTTCCCATATCTGCGTTATTCCCATATCTGTGTTTTTCACATGTCTGCGTTTTTCACATATAAGCGTTTTTCCCATATCTGTGTTTTTCCCATATCTGCGTTTTTCCCATATCTGCGTTTTTCCCATATCTGCGTTTTTCCCATATCTGCGTTTTTCCCATATCTGCGTTTTTCCCGTATCTGCGTTTTTCTCATATCTGTGTTTTTCCCACATCTGCGTTCTTCCCATATCTGCGTTTTTCCCATTTCTGCGTTTTTCAAATTTCTGCGATTTTCCGATATCTGTGATTTTCAAATATCTGCGGTTTTCCCATATCTGCGTTTTTCCCATATCTGCGTTTTTCCCATATCTGCGTTCTTCCCATATCTGCGTTTTCCCATATCTGTGTTTTTCACATATCTGCGTTTTTCCCATATCTGCGATTTTCCCATATCTGCGTTTTTCCCATATATGCGTTTTTCCCATATATGCGTTTTTCCCATATCTGTGTTTTTCCCATATCTGCGTTTTTCCCATATCTGCTTTTTTCCCATATCTGTGTTTTTCCAATATCTGCATTTTTCATATCTGCGTTTTTCCCATATCTGCGTTTTTCCCATATCTGCGGTTTTCCCATATCTGCATTTTTCCCATATCTGCGTTTTTCCCATATCTGCGTTTTTCCCACATCTGCGTTCTTCCCACATCTGCGTTCTTCCCACATCTGCGTTCTTCCCTATCTGCGTTTTTTCAATTTCTGCGTTTTTCTAACTTCTGCGATTTTCCAATGGCTGTGATTTTCAAATATCTGCGTTTTTCCAATAACTGCGTTTTTCCCATATCTGCATTTTTCCCATAACTGCGTTTCTCCCATATCTGCGATTTCCCCACATCTGCGTTCTTCCCATATCTGCGTTTTTCCCATTTCTGCATTTTTCAAATTTCTGCGATTTTCCAATGGCTGTGATTTTCAAATATCTGCGTTTTTCCCATATCTGCGTTTTTCCCATATCTGCGTTTTTCCTATATCCGCGTTTTTCCCATATATGCGTTTTTCTCAAATATCTGCGATTTTCCCATATCTGCGTTTTTCCCATATCTGCGCTTTTCCCATATCTGCGTTTTTCTCATATATGCGATTTTCCCATATATGCGTTTTTCCCATATCTGCGTTTTTCCCATATATGCGTTTTTCCCATATAGGCGTTTTTCCCATATCTGTGTTTTTCCCATATCTGCGTTTTTCCCATATCTGCGTTCTTCCCATATCTGCGTTTTTCCCATTTCTGCGTTTTTCAAATTTCTGCGATTTTCAAATATCTGCGTTTTTCCCATATCTGCGTTTTTCCCATATCTGCGTTTTTCCCATATCTGCGATTTTCCCACATCTGCGTTCTTCCCACATCTGCGTTTTTCCCATTTCTGCTTTTCTCAAATTTCTGCGATTTTCCAATGGCTGTGATTTTCAAATATCTGCGTTTTTCCCATATCTGCGTTTTTCCCATATCTGCGTTTTTCCCATATCTGCGTTATTCCCATATCTGTGTTTTTCACATGTCTGCGTTTTTCCCATATATGCGTTTTTCCCATATCTGTGTTTTTCCCATATCTGCGTTTTTCCCATATCTGCGTTTTTCCCATATATGCGTTTTTCCCATATCTGCGTTTTTCCCACATCTGCGTTCTTCCCATATCTGCGTTTTTCCCATTTCTGCGTTTTTCAAATTTCTGCGATTTTCCGATATCTGTGATTTTCAAATATCTGCGTTTTTCCCATATCTGCGTTTTTCCCATATCTGCGTTTTTCCCATATCTGCGTTTTTCCCATATCTGTGTTTTTCACATATCTGCGTTTTTCCCATACCTGCGTTTTTCCCATATCTTCGTTTTTCCCATATATGCGTTTTTCCCATATATGCGTTTTTCCCATATATGCGTTTTTCCCTTATCTGCGTTTTTCCCATATCTGCGTTTTTCCCATATCTGCGTTTTTCCCATATTTGCGTTTTACCCATTTCTGTGTTTTTCAAATTGCTGCGATTTTCCAATGGTTGTGATTTTCAAATATCTGCGTTATTCCCATATCTGCGTTTATCCCATATCTGCGTTTTTCCCATATATGCGTTTTTCCCATATATGCGTTTTTGCCATAAATGCGTTTTTCCCATATCTGTGTTTTTCCCATATTTGCGTTTTTTCATATCTGCGTTTTTCCCATATCTGCGTTCTTCCCACATCTGCGTTCTTCCCTATCTGCGTTTTTCCCATTTCTGCGTTTTTCAAATTTCTGCGATTTTCAAATATCTGCGTTTTTCCCATATCTGCGTTTTTCTCATATCTGCGTTTTTCCCATATCTGCGATTTTCCCACATCTGCGTTCTTCCCACATGTGCGTTTTTCCCATATCTGCGTTTTTCCCATTTCTCCTTTTTTCAAATTTCTGCGATTTTCCAATGGCTGTGATTTTCAAATATCTGCGTTTTTCCCATATCTGCGTTTTTCCCATATCTGCGTTTTTCCCATATCTGCGTTATTCCCATATCTGTGTATTTCACATGTCTGCGTTTTTCACATATAAGCGTTTTTCCCATATCTGTGTTTTTCCCATATCTGCGTCTTTCCCATATCTGCGTTTTTCCCATATCTGCGTTTTTCCCATATCTGCGTTTTTCCCATATCTGCGTTTTTCCCGTATCTGCGTTTTTCTCATATCTGTGTTTTTCCCACATCTGCGTTCTTCCCATATCTGCGTTTTTCCCATTTCTGCGTTTTTCAAATTTCTGCGATTTTCCGATATCTGTGATTTTCAAATATCTGCGGTTTTCCCATATCTGCGTTTTTCCCATATCTGCGTTTTTCCCATATCTGCGTTCTTCCCATATCTGCGTTTTCCCATATCTGTGTTTTTCACATATCTGCGTTTTTCCCATATCTGCGATTTTCCCATATCTGCGTATTTCCCATATATGCGTTTTTCCCATATATGCGTTTTTCCCATATCTGTGTTTTTCCCATATCTGCGTTTTTCCCATATCTGCGTTTTTCCCATATCTGTGTTTTTCCCATATCTGCATTTTTCATATCTGCGTTTTTCCCATATCTGCGTTTTTCCCATATCTGCGGTTTTCCCATATCTGCATTTTTCCCATATCTGCGTTTTTCCCATATCTGCGTTTTTCCCACATCTGCGTTCTTCCCACATCTGCGTTCTTCCCACATCTGCGTTCTTCCCTATCTGCGTTTTTTCAATTTCTGCGTTTTTCTAACTTCTGCGAATTTCCAATTGCTGTGATTTTCAAATATCTGCGTTTTTCCAATAACTGCGTTTTTCCCATATCTGCATTTTTCCCATAACTGCGTTTTTCCCATATCTGCGATTTCCCCACATCTGCGTTCTTCCCATATCTGCGTTTTTCCCATTTCTGCGTTTATCAAATTTCTGCGATTTTCCAATGGCTGTGATTTTCAAATATCTGCGTTTTTCCCATATCTGCGTTTTTCCAATATCTGCGTTTTTCCTATATCCGCGTTTTTCCCATATATGCGTTTTCCTCAAATATCTGCGATTTTCCCATATCTGCGTTTTTCCCATATCTGCGTTTTTCCCATATCTGCGTTTTTCTCATATATGCGATTTTCCCATATATGCGTTTTTCCCATATCTGCGTTTTCCCCATATATGCGTTTTTCCCATATAGGCGTTTTTCCCATATCTGTGTTTTTCCCATATCTGCGTTTTTCCCATATCTGCGTTCTTCCCATATCTGCGTTTTTCCCATTTCTGCGTTTTTCAAATTTCTGCGATTTTCAAATATCTGCGTTTTTCCCATATCTGCGTTTTTCCCATATCTGCGTTTTTCCCATATCTGCGATTTTCCCACATCTGCGTTCTTCCCACATCTGCCTTTTTCCCATTTCTGCTTTTCTCAAATTTCTGCGATTTTCCAATGGCTGTGATTTTCAAATATCTGCGTTTTTCCCATATCTGCGTTTTTCCCATATCTGCGTTTTTCCCATATCTGCGTTTTTCCCATGTCTGCGTTATTCCCATATCTGTGTTTTTCACATGTCTGCGTTTTTCCCATATATGCGTTTTTCCCATATCTGTGTTTTTCCCATATCTGCGTTTTTCCCATATCTGCGTTTTTCCCATATATGCGTTTTTCCCATATCTGCGTTTTTCCCATATCTGCGTTTTTCCCATATATGCGTTTTTCCTATATCTGCGTTTTTCCCGTATCTGCGTTTTTCCCATGTCTGCGTTTTTCCCATATCTGCGTTTTTCCCATATCTGTGATATTCCCACATCTGCATTCTTCCCACATCTGCGTTCTTCCCATATCTGCGTTTTTCCCATTTCTGCGTTTTTCAAATTTCTGCGATTTTCCGATATCTGTGATTTTCAAATATCTGCGTTTTTCCCATATCTGCGTTTTTCCCATATCTGCGTTTTTCCCATATCTGCGTTTTTCCCATATCTGTGTTTTTCACATATCTGCGTTTTTCCCATATCTTCGTTTTTCCCATATATGCGTTTTTCCCATATATGCGTTTTTCCCATATATGCGTTTTTCCCTTATCTGCGTTTTTCCCATATCTGCGTTTTTCCCATATCTGCGTTTTTTCCATATTTGCGTTTTACCCATTTCTGTGTTTTTCAAATTGCTGCGATTTTCCAATGGTTGTGATTTTCAAATATCTGCGTTATTCCCATGTCTGCGTTTATCCCATATCTGCGTTTTTCCCATATATGCGTTTTTCCCATATATGCGTTTTTGCCATATATGCGTTTTTCCCATATCTGTGTTTTTCCCATATATGCGTTTTTTCATATCTGCGTTTTTCCCATATCTGCGTTTTTCCCATATCTGCGGTTTTCCCATATCTGCATTTTTCCCATATCTGCGTTTTTCCCATATCTGCGTTTTTCCCACATCTGCGTTCTTCCCACATCTGCGTTCTTCCCACATCTGCGTTCTTCCCTATCTGCGTTTTTCCCATTTCTGCGTTTTTCAAATTTCTGCGATTTTCCAATGGCTGTGATGTTCAAATATCTGCGTTTTTCCAATAACTGCGTTTTTCCCATATCTGCGTTTTTCCCATAACTGCATTTTTCCCATATCTGCGATTTCCCCACATCTGCGTTCTTCCCACATCTGCGTTCTTCCCACATCTGCGTTCTTCCCATATCTGCGTTTTTCCCATTTCTGCGTTTTTCAAATTTCTGCGATTTTCCAATGGCTGTGATTTTCAAATATCTGCGTTTTTCCCATATCTGCGTTTTTCACATATTAGCGTTTTTCCCATATCTGCGTTTTTCCCATATCTGCGTTTTTCCCACATCTGCGTTTTCCCACATCTGCGTTCTTCCCACATCTGCGTTCTTCCCACATCTGCGTTTTTCACATATCTGCGTTTTTCCCATATCTGCGTTTTTCCCATATCTGCCATCTTCCCACATCTGCGTTTTTCCCATATCTGCGTTTTACCCATATTTGCGTTTTTCCCACATCTGCGATTTTCCCACATATGCGTTTTTCACATATATGCGTTTTTCCCATATCTGCGTTTTTCCCAAATCTGTGATATTCCCACATCTGAGTTCTTCCCACATCTGCGTTTTTCCCATATCTACGTTTTTCCCAGTTCTGCGTTTTTCAAATTTCTGCGATTTTCCGATATCTGTGATTTTCAAATATCTGCGTTTTTCCCATATCTGCGTTTTTCCCATATCTGCGTTTTTCCCATATCTGCGTTTTTCCCATATCTGCGTTTTTCCCATATCTGCGTTTTTCCCATATATGCGTTTTTCCCATATATGCGTTTTTCCCATATCTGTGTTTTTCCCATATCTGCGTTTTTCCCATATCTGCGTTTTTCCCATATCTGCGTTTTTCCCATATATGCGTTTTTCCCATATCTGCATTTTTCCCGTATCTTAATTTTTCCCATATCTGCGTTTATCCCATATCTGCGTTTTTCCCATATCTGTGATTTTCACACATCTGCTCTGCGTTTTTCAAATTTCTGCGATTTTCCAATGGCTGTGATTTTCAAATATCTGCGTTTTTCCCATATCTGCGTTTTTCCCATATCCGCGTTTTTCCCATATATGCGTTTTTCCCAAATATCTGCGATTTTCCCATATCTGCGTTTTTCCCATATCTGCGTTTTTCCCATATCTGCGTTTTTCCCATATATTCGTTTTTCCCATATATGCGTTTTTCCCATCTCTGCGTTTTTCCCATATATGCGTTTTTCCCATATATGCGTTTTTCCCATATCTGTGTTTTTCCCATATCTGCGTTTTTCCCATATCTGCGTTCTTCCCATATCTGCGTTTTTCCCATATCTGCGTTTTTCCCACATCTGCGTTTTTCCCACATCTGCGTTTTTCGATATCTGCGATTTTCCCACATCTGCGTTCTTCCCACATCTGCGTTCTTCACATATCTGCGTTTTTCCCATTTCTGCTTTTTTCAAATTTCTGCGATTTTCCAATGGCTGTGATTTTCAAATATCTGCGTTTTTCCCATATCTGCGTTTTTCCCATATCTGCGTTTTTCCCATATCTGGTTTTTCCCATATCCGCGTTTTTCCCATATATGCGTTTTTCCCAAATATCTGCGATTTTCCCATATCTGCGTTTTTCCCATATCTGCGTTTTTCCCATATCTGCGTTTTTCCCATATATTCGTTTTTCCCATATATGCGTTTTTCCCATATCTGCGTTTTTCCCATATATGCGTTTTTCCCATATATGCGTTTTTCCCATATCTGTGTTTTTCCCATATCTGCGTTTTTCCCATATCTGCGTTCTTCCCATATCTGCATTTTTCCCATATCTGCGTTTTTCCCACATCTGCGTTTTTCCCACATCTGCGTTTTTCCCATATCTGCGATTTTCCCACATCTGCGTTCTTCCCACATCTGCGTTCTTCACATATCTGCGTTTTTCCCATTTCTGCTTTTTTCAAATTTCTGCGATTTTCCAATGGCTGTGATTTTCAAATATCTGCGTTTTTCCCATATCTGCGTTTTTCCCATATCTGCGTTTTTCCCATATCTGCGTTTTTCCCATATCTGCGTTATTCCCATATCTGTGTTTTTCACATGTCTGCGTTTTTCCCATATATGCGTTTTTCCCATATCTGTGTTTTTCCCATATCTGCGTTTTTCCCATATCTGCGTTTTTCCCACATCTGCGATTTTCCCATATCTGCGTTTTTCCCATATCTGCGTTTTTCCCATATCTGCGTTTTTCCCATATATGCGTTTTTCCCATATATGCGTTTTTCCCATATCTGCGTTTTTCCCATATCTGCGTTTTTCCCATATCTGCGTTTTTCCCATATCTGCGTCTTTCAAACATCTGCGTTTTTCCCATATCTGCGTTTTTCCCACATCTGCGTTCTTCCCACATCTGCATTTTTCCCATATATGCGTTTTTCCCACATCTGCGTTTTTCCCATATTTGCGTTTTTCCCATATATGCGTTTTTCCCATATATGCGTTTTTCCCATATCTGTGTTTTTCCCATATCTGCGTTTTTCCCATATCTGCGTTTTTCCCATATATGCGTTTTTCCCATATATGCGTTTTTCCCATATCTGCGTTTTTCCCATATCTGCGTTTTTCCCATATCTGCGTCTTTCAAACATCTGCGTTTTTTCCATATCTGCGTTTTTCCCACATCTGCGTTTTTCCCACATCTGCGTTTTTCCCACGTCTGCGTTGTTCCCACATCTCCGTTCTTCCCATATCTGCGTTCTTCCCACATCTGCGTTCTTCCCACATCTGCGTTTTTCCCACATCTGCGTTTTTCCAATATCTGCGTTTTTCCCATATCTGCGTTTTTCCCATATCTGCGTCTTTCAAACATCTGCGTTTTTTCCATATCTGCGTTTTTCCCATATCTGCGTTTTTCCCATATCTGCATTTTTCCCATATCTGCGTTTTTCCCATATCTGCGATTTTCCCATATCTGCGTTTTTCCCATATCTGCGTTTTTCCCATATCTGCGTTTTTCCCATATATGCGTTTTTCCCATATATGCGTTTTTCCCATATCTGCGTTTTTCCCATATCTGCGTTTTTCCCATATCTGCGTTTTTCCCATATCTGCGTCTTTCAAACATCTGCGTTTTTCCCATATCTGCGTTTTTCCCACATCTGCGTTCTTCCCACATCTGCATTTTTCCCATATATGCGTTTTTCCCACATCTGCGTTTTTCCCATATCTGCGTTTTTCCCATATCTGCGTTTTTCCCATATCTGTGTTTTTCACATATCTGCGTTTTTCCCATATCTGCGTTTTTCCCATATTTGCGTTTTTCCCATATATGCGTTTTTCCCATATATGCGTTTTTCCCATATCTGTGTTTTTCCCATATCTGCGTTTTTCCCATATCTGCGTTTTTCCCATATATGCGTTTTTCCCATATATGCGTTTTTCCCATATCTGCGTTTTTCCCATATCTGCGTTTTTCCCATATCTGCGTCTTTCAAACATCTCCGTTCTTCCCATATCTGCGTTCTTCCCACATCTGCGTTCTTCCCACATCTGCGTTTTTCCCACATCTGCGTTTTTCCAATATCTGCGTTTTTCCCATATCTGCGTTTTTCCCATATCTGCGTCTTTCAAACATCTGCGTTTTTTCCATATCTGCGTTTTTCCCATATCTGCGTTTTTCCCACATCTGCATTTTTCCCATATATGCGTTTTTCCCACATCTGCGTTTTTCCCATATATGCGTTTTTCCCGTATCTGCGTTTTTCCCATATATGCGTTTTTCCCATATGTGTGTTTTTCTCATATCTGCCTTTTTCCCACATCTGCGTTTTTCCCATATCTGCGTTTTTCCCATACCTGGGTTTTTCCCACATCTGCGTTTTTCCCACATCTGCGTTTTTCCAACATCTGCGTTTTTTCCATATCTGCGTTTTTCCCATATCTGCGTTTATCCCATATCTGCCTTCTTCCCACATCTGCGTCTTTCCCATATCTGCGTTTTACCCATATTTGCGTTTTTCCCACATCTGCGTTTTTCCCACATATGCGTTTTTCACATATCTGCGTTTTTCCCATATCTGCGTTTTCCCATATCTGTGATATTCCCACATCTGAGTTCTTCCCACATCTGCGTTTTTCCCATATCTGCGTATTCCCCATTTCTGCGTTTTTCAAATTTCTGCGATTTTCCGATATCTGTGATTTTCAAATATCTGCGTTTTTCCCATATCTGCGTTTTTCCCATATCTGCGTTTTTCCCATATCTGCGTTTTTCCCATATCTGTGTTTTTCACATATCTGCGTTTTTCCCATATCTGCGCTTCTCCCATATCTGCGTTTTTCCCATATCTGCGTTTTTCCCATATATGCGTTTTTCCCATACATGCGTTTTTCCCACATCTGCGTTTTTCCCACATCTGCGTTTTTCCCACATCTGCGTTCTTCCCACATCTGCGATCTTCCCACATCTGCGTTCTTCCCACATCTGCGTTTTTCCCACATCTGCGTTTTTCCAATATCTGCGTTTTTCCCATATCTGCGATTTTCCCACAACTGCGTTCTTCCCACATCTGCGTTCTTCCCATATCTGCGTTTTTCTCATCTCTGCGTTTTTCAAATTTCTGCGATTTTCCAATGGCTGTGATTTTCAAATATCTGCGTATTACCAATATCTGCCTTTTTCCCATATCTGCGTTTTTCCCATATCTGCGTTTTTCCCATATCTGTGTTTTTCCGATATCTGCGATTTTCCCATATCTGCGTTTTTCCCATATATGCGTTTTTCCCATATCTGCGTTTTTCCCATATCTGCGTTTTTCCCACATCTGCGTTTTCCCACATCTGCGTTCTTCCCAAATCTGCGTTCTTCCCACATCTGCGTTTTTCACATATCTGCGTTTTTCCCATATCTGCGTTTTTCCCACATCTGCGTTCTTCCCACATCTGCATTTTTCCCATATATGCGTTTTTCCCACATCTGCGTTTTTCCCATATCTACGTTTTTCCCATATCTGCATTTTTCCCATATATGCGTTTTTCCCATATGTGTGTTTTTCTCATATCTGCCTTTTTCCCACATCTGCGTTTTACCCATATCTGCGTTTTTCCCATACATGGGTTTTTCCCACATCTGCGTTTTTCCCACATCTGCGTTTTTCCCACATCTGCGTTTTTTCCATATCTGCGTTTTTCCCACATCTGCGTTCTTCCCACATCTGCATTTTTCCCACATCTGCGTTTTTCCCATATCTGCGTTTTACCCATATTTGCGTTTTTCCCACATCTGCGATTTTCCCACATAGGCGTTTTTCACATATCTGCGTTTTTCCCATATCTGCGTTTTTCCCATATCTGTGATATTCCGACATCTAAGTTCTTCCCACATCTGCGTTTTTCCCATATCTACGTTTTTCCCAGTTCTGCGTTTTTCAAATTTCTTCGATTTTCCGATATCTGTGATTTTCAAATATCTGCGTTTTTCCCATATCTGCGTTTTTCCCATATCTGCGTTTTTCCCATTACTGCGTTTTTCCCATATCTGCGTTTTTCCCATATCTGTGTTTTTCACATATCTGCGTTTTTCCCATATCTGCGTTTTTCCAATATTTGCGTTTTTCCCATATATGCGTTTTTCCCATATATGCGTTTTTCCCATATCTGTGTTTTTCCCATATCTGCGTTTTTCCCATATCTGCGTTTTTCCCATATCTGCGTTTTTCCCATATATGCGTTTTTCCCATATATGCGTTTTTCCCATATCTGCATTTTTCCCGTATCTTCGTTTTTCCCATATCTGCGTTTTTCCCATATCTGCGTTTTTCCCATATTTGCGTTTTTCCCATTTCTGCGTTTTTCAAATTGCTGCGATTTTCCAATGGTTGTGATTTTCAAATATCTGCGTTATTCCCATATCTGCATTTGTCCCATAACTGCGTTTTTCCCATATATGCATTTTCCCCATATATGCGTTTTTCCCATATATGCGTTTTCCCCATATCTGTGTTTTTCCCATATCTGCGTTTTTTCATATCTGCGTCTTTCCCATATCTGCGATTTCCCCACATCTGCGTTCTTCCCACATCTGCGTTCTTCCCACATCTGCGTTCTTCCCATATCTGCGTTTTTCCCATATCTGCGTTTTTCCCATATCCGCGTTTTTCCCATATATGCGTTTTTCCCAAATATCTGCGATTTTCCCATATCTGCGTTATTCCCATATCTGCGTTTTTCCCATATCTGCGTTTTTCCCATATATTCGTTTTTCCCATATATGCGTTTTTCCCATATATGCGTTTTTCCCATATATGCGTTTTTCCCATATCTGTGTTTTTCCCATATCTGCGTTTTTCCCATATCTGCGTTCTTCCCATATCTGCGTTTTTCCCATATCTGCGTTTTTCCCACATCTGCGTTTTTTCCACATCTGCGTTTTTCCCATATCTGCGATTTTCCCACATCTGCGTTCTTCCCACATCTGCGTTCTTCACATATCTGCGTTTTTCCCATTTCTGCTTTTTTCAAATTTCTGCGATTTTCCAATGGCTGTGATTTTCAAATATCTGCGTTTTTCCCATATCTGCGTTTTTCCCATATCTGCGTTATTCCCATATCTGTGTTTTTCACATGTCTGCGTTTTTCCCACATATGCGTTTTTCCCATATCTGTGTTTTTCCCATATCTGCGTTTTTCCCATATATGCGTTTTTCCCACATCTGCGTTTTTCCCACATCTGCGTTTTTCCCATATCTGCGTTTTTCCCATATCTGCGTTTTTCCCATATCTGCATTTTTCCCATATCTGCGTTTTTCCCATATCTGCGATTTTCCCATATCTGCGTTTTTCCCATATCTGCGTTTTTCAAATATCTGCGTTTTTCCCATATATGCGTTTTTCCCATATATGCGTTTTTCCCATATCTGCGTTTTTTCCATATCTGCGTTTTTCCCATATCTGCGTTTTTCCCATATCTGCGTCTTTCAAACATCTGCGTTTTTCCCATATCTGCGTTTTTCCCACATCTGCGTTCTTCCCACATCTGCATTCTTCCCATATATGCGTTTTTCCCACATCTGCGTTTTTCCCATATCTGCGTTTTTCCCATATCTGCGTTTTTCCCATATCTGCGTTTTTCCCATATATGCGTTTTTCCCATATGTGTGTTCTTCTCATATCTGCCTTTTTCCCACATCTGCGTTTTTCCCATATCTGCGTTTTTCCCATACCTGGGTTTTTCCCACATCTGCGTTTTTCCCACATCTGCGTTTTTCTCACATCTGCGTTTTTTCCATATCTGCGTTTTTCCCATATCTGCGTTTTTCCCATATCTGCCTTCTTCCCACATCTGCGTTTTTCCCATATCTGCGTTTTACCCAAATTTGCGTTTTTCCCACATCTGCGTTTTTCCCACATATGCGTTTTTCACATATCTGCGTTTTTCCCATATCTGCGTTTTACCATATCTGTGATATTCCCACATCTAAGTTCTTCCCACATCTGCTTTTTTCAAATTTCTGCGTTTTTCCAATGGCTGTGATTTTCAAATATCTGCGTTTTTCCCATATCTGCGTTTTTCCCATATCTGCGTTTTTCCCATATCTGCGTTTTTCCCATATCTGCGTTATTCCCATATCTGTGTTTTTCACATGTCTGCGTTTTTCCCATATATGCGTTTTTCCCATATCTGTGTTTTTCCCATATCTGCGTTTTTCCCATATCTGCGTTTTTCCCACATCTACGTTTTTCCCACATCTGCGTTTTTCCCATATCTGCGTTTTTCCCATATCTGCGTTTTTCCCATATCTGCATTTTTCCCATATCTGCGTTTTTCCCATATCTGCGATTTTCCCATATCTGCGTTTTTCCCATATCTGCGTTTTTCCCATATCTGCGTTTTTCCCATATATGCGTTTTTCCCATATATGCGTTTTTCCCATATCTGCGTTTTTCCAATATCTGCGTTTTTCCCATATCTGCGTTTTTCCCATATCTGCGTCTTTCAAACATCTGCGTTTTTCCCATATCTGCGTTTTTCCCACGTCTGCGTTCTTCCCACATCTGCATTTTTCCCATATATGCGTTTTTCCCACATCTGCGTTTTTCCCATATCTGCGTTTTTCCCATATCTGCGTTTTTCCCATATCTGTGTTTTTCACATATCTGCGTTTTTCCCATATCTGCGTTTTTCCCATATTTGCGTTTTTCCCATATATGCGTTTTTCCCATATATGCGTTTTTCCCATATCTGGGTTTTTCCCATATCTGCGTTTTTCCCATATCTGCGTTTTTGCCATATCTGCGTTTTTCCCATATATGCGTTTTTCCCATATATGCGTTTTTCCCATATCTGCGTTTTTCCCATATCTGCGTCTTTCAAACATCTGCGTTTTTTCCATATCTGCGTTTTTCCCACATCTGCGTTTTTCCCACATCTGCGTTTTCCCACGTCTGCGTTGTTCCCACATCACCGTTCTTCCCATATCTGCGTTCTTCCCACATCTGCGTTCTTCCCACATCTGCGTTTTTCCCACATCTGCGTTTTTCCAATATCTGCGTTTTTCCCATATCTGCGATTTTCCCACAACTGCGTTCTTCCCACATCTGCGTTCTTCCCACATCTGCGTTCTTCCCACATCTGCGTTTTTCCAATATCTGCGTTTTTCCCATGTCTGCGTTTTCCATATATCTGCGTTTTTCCTATATCTGCGTTTTTTCCATATCTGCGTTTTTCCCATATCTGCGTTTTTCCCATATCTGCGTTTTTCCCATATATGCGTTTTCCCCATAAATGCGTTTTTCCCATATCTGCGTTTTTCCCACATCTGCATTTTTCCCATATATGCGTTTTTCCCACATCTGCGTTTTTCCCATATCTGCGTTTTTCCCATATCTGCGTTTTTCCCATATATGCGTTTTTCCCATATGTGTGTTTTTCTCATATCTGCCTTTTTCCCACATCTGCGTTTTTCCCATATCTGCGTTTTTCCCATACCTGGGTTTTTCCCACATCTGCGTTTTTCCCACATCTGCGTTTTTCCCACATCTGCGTTTTTTCCATATCTGCGTTTTTCCCATATCTGAGTTTATCCCATATCTGCCTTCTTCCCACAAATGCGTCTTTCCCATATCTGCGTTTTACCCATATTTGCGTTTTTCCCACATCTGCGTTTTTCCCACATATGCGTTTTTCACATATCTGCGTTTTTCCCATATCTGCGTTTTTCCCATATATGCGTTTTTCCCATATGTGTGTTCTTCTCATATCTGCCTTTTTCCCACATCTGCGTTTTTCCCATATCTGCGTTTTTCCCATACCTGGGTTTTTCCCACATCTGCGTTTTTCCCACATCTGCGTTTTTCTCACATCTGCGTTTTTTCCATATCTGCGTTTTTCCCATATCTGCGTTTTTCCCATATCTGCCTTCTTCCCACATCTGCGTTTTTCCCATATCTGCGTTTTAACCAAATTTGCGTTTTTCCCACATCTGCGTTTTTCCCACATATGCGTTTTTCACATATCTGCGTTTTTCCCATATATGCGTTTTACCATATCTGTGATATTCCCACATCTAAGTTCTTCCCACATCTGCTTTTTTCAAATTTCTGCGTTTTTCCAATGGCTGTGATTTTCAAATATCTGCGTTTTTTCCCATATCTGCGTTTTTCCCATATCTGCGTTTTTCCCATATCTGCGTTTTTCCCATATCTGCGTTATTCCCATATCTGTGTTTTTCACATGTCTGCGTTTTTCCCATATATGCGTTTTTCCCATATCTGTGTTTTTCCCATATCTGCGTTTTCCCATATCTGCGTTTTTCCCACATCTGCTTTTTTCCCACATTTGCGTTTTTCCCATATCTGCGTTTTTCCCATATCTGCGTTTTTCCCATATCTGCATTTTTCCCATATCTGCGTTTTTCCCATATCTGCGATTTTCCCATATCTGCGTTTTTCCCATATCTGCGTTTTTCCCATATCTGCGTTTTTCCCATATATGCGTTTTTCCCATATATGCGTTTTTCCCATATCTGCGTTTTTCCCATATCTGCGTTTTTCCCATATCTGCGTTTTTCCCATATCTGCGTCTTTCAAACATCTGCGTTTTTCCCATATCTGCGTTTTTCCCACGTCTGCGTTCTTCCCACATCTGCATTTTTCCCATATATGCGTTTTTCCCACATCTGCGTTTTTCCCATATCTGCGTTTTTCCCATATCTGCGTTTTTCCCATATCTGTGTTTTTCACATATCTGCGTTTTTCCCATATCTGCGTTTTTCCCATATTTGCGTTTTTCCCATATATGCGTTTTTCCCATATATGCGTTTTTCCCATATCTGCGTTTTTCCCATATCTGCGTCTTTCAAACATCTGCGTTTTTTCCATATCTGCGTTTTTCCCACATCTGCGTTTTTCCCACATCTGCGTTTTTCCCACGTCTGCGTTGTTCCCACATCTCCGTTCTTCCCATATCTGCGTTCTTCCCACATCTGCGTTCTTCCCACATCTGCGTTTTTCCCACATCTGCGTTTTTCCAATATCTGCGTTTTTCCCATATCTGCGATTTTCCCACAACTGCGTTCTTCCCACATCTGCGTTCTTCCCACATCTGCGTTCTTCCCACATCTGCGTTTTTCCAATATCTGCGTTTTTCCCATATCTGCGTTTTTCCCACATCTGCATTTTTCCCATATATGCGTTTTTCCCACATCTGCGTTTTTCCCATATCTGCGTTTTTCCCATATCTGCGTTTTTCCCATATATGCGTTTTTCCCATATGTGTGTTTTTCTCATATCTGCCTTTTTCCCACATCTGCGTTTTTCCCATATCTGCGTTTTTCCCATACCTGGGTTTTTCCCACATCTGCGTTTTTCCCACATCTGCGTTTTTCCCACATCTGCGTTTTTTCCATATCTGCGTTTTTCCCATATCTGAGTTTATCCCATATCTGCCTTCTTCCCACAAATGCGTCTTTCCCATATCTGCGTTTTACCCATATTTGCGTTTTTCCCACATCTGCGTTTTTCCCACATATGCGTTTTTCACATATCTGCGTTTTTCCCATATCTGCGTTTTTTCCCATATCTGTGATATTCCCACATCTGAGTTCTTCCCACATCTGCGTTTTTCCCATATCTGCGTATTTCCCATTTCTGCGTTTTTCAAATTTCTGCGATTTTCCGATATCTGTGATTTTCAAATATCTGCGTTTTTCCCATATCTGCGTTTTTCCCATATCTACGTTTTTCCCATATCTGCGTTTTTTCCCATATCTGTGTTTTTCACATATCTGCGTTTTTCCCATATCTGCGTTTTTCCCATATCTGCGTTTTTCCCATATCTGCGTTTTTCCCATATATGCGTTTTTCCCATATATGCGTTTTTCCCATATCTGCGTTTTTCCCATATCTGCGTCTTTCAAACATCTGCGTTTTTCCCATATCTGCGTTTTTCCCACATCTGCGTTTTTCCCACATCTGCGTTTTTCCCACATCTGCGTTTTTCCTACATCTGCGTTCTTCCCACATCTGCGTTCTTCCCAAATCTGCGTTCTTCCCACATCTGCGTTTTTTACACATCTGCGATTTTCCAATATCTGCGTTTTTCCCATATCTGCGATTTTCCAAAACTGCGTTCTTCCCACATCTGCGTTCTTCCCATATCTGCGTTTTTCTCATCTCTGCGTTTTTCAAATTTCTGCGATTTTCCACTGGCTGTGATTTTCAAATATCTGCGTATTTCCAATATCTGCCTTTTTCCCATATCTGCGTTTTTCCCATATCTGCGTCTTTCAAACATCTGCGTTTTTCCCATATCTGCGTTTTTCCCACATCTGCGTTTTTCCCACATCTGCGTTTTTCCCATATCTGCGTTTTTCCCATATCTGCGATTTTCCCACAACTGCGTTCTTCCCACATCTGCGTTCTTCCCACATCTGCGTTCTTCCCACATCTGCGTTTTTCCAATATCTGCGTTTTTCCCATGTCTGCGTTTTCCATATATCTGCGTTTTTCCTATATCTGCGTTTTTTCCATATCTGCGTTTTTCCCATATCTGCGTTTTTCCCATATCTGCGTTTTTCCCATATATGCGTTTTCCCCATAAATGCGTTTTTCCCATATGTGTGTTTTTCTCATATCTGCCTTTTTCCCACATCTGCGTTTTTCCCATATCTGCGTTTTTCCCATACCTGGGTTTTTCCCACATCTGCGTTTTTCCCACATCTGCGTTTTTCCCACATCTGCGTTTTTTCCATATCTGCGTTTTTCCCATATCTGAGTTTATCCCATATCTGCCTTCTTCCCACAAATGCGTCTTTCCCAAATCTGCGTTTTACCCATATTTGCGTTTTTCCCACATCTGCGTTTTTCCCACATATGCGTTTTTCACATATCTGCGTTTTTCCCATATCTGCGTTTTTCCCATATCTGTGATATTCCCACATCTGAGTTCTTCCCACATATGCGTTTTTCCCATATCTGCGTATTTCCCATTTCTGCGTTTTTCAAATTTCTGCGATTTTCCGATATCTGTGATTTTCAAATATCTGCGTTTTTCCCATATCTGCGTTTTTCCCATATCTACGTTTTTCCCATATCTGTGTTTTTCCCATATCTGTGTTTTTCACATATCTGCGTTTTTCCCATATCTGCGTTTTTCCCATATCTGCGTTTTTCCCATATCTGCGTTTTTCCCATATATGCGTTTTTCCCATATATGCGTTTTTCCCATATCTGCGTTTTTCCCATATCTGCGTCTTTCAAACATCTGCGTTTTTCCCATATCTGCGTTTTTCCCACATCTGCGTTTTTCCCACATCTGCGTTTTTCCCACATCTGCGTTTTTCCTACATCTGCGTTCTTCCCACATCTGCGTTCTTCCCAAATCTGCGTTCTTCCCACATCTGCGTTTTTTACACATCTGCGTTTTTCCAATATCTGCGTTTTTCCCATATCTGCGATTTTCCCAAAACTGCGTTCTTCCCACATCTGCGTTCTTCCCATATCTGCGTTTTTCTCATCTCTGCGTTTTTCAAATTTCTGCGATTTTCCACTGGCTGTGATTTTCAAATATCTGCGTATTTCCAATATCTGCCTTTTTCCCATATCTGCGTTTTTCCCATATCTGCGTTTTTCCCATATCTGTGTTTTTCCCATATCTGCGATTTTCCCATATCTGCGTTTTCCTATATATGCGTTTTTCCCATATCTGCGTTTTTCCCATATCTGCGTTTTTCCCACATCTGCGTTTTCCCACATCTGCATTCTTCCCACATCTGCGTTCTTCCCACACCTGCGTTTTTCACATATCTGCGTTTTTCCCATATCTGCGTTTTTCCCACATCTGCGTTCTTCCCACATCTGCATTTTTCCCATATATGCGTTTTTCCCACATCTGCGTTTTTCCCATATCTGCGTTTTTCCCATATCTGCATTTTTCCCATATATGCGTTTTTCCCATATGTGTGTTTTTCTCATATCTGCCTTTTTCCCACATCTGCGTTTTACCCATATCTGCGTTTTTCCCATACCTGGGTTTTTCCCACATCTGCGTTTTTCCCACATCTGCGTTTTTCCCACATCTGCGTTTTTTCCATATCTGCGTTTTTCCCACATCTGCGTTCTTCCCACATCTGCATTTTTCCCACATCTGCGTTTTTCCCATATCTGCGTTTTACCCATATTTGCGTTTTTCCCACATCTGCGATTTTCCCACATATGCGTTTTTCACATATCTGCGTTTTTCCCATATCTGCGTTTTTCCCATATCTGTGATATTCCGACATCTAAGTTCTTCCCACATCTGCGTTTTCCCCATATCTACGTCTTTCCCAGTTCTGCGTTTTTCAAATTTCTTCGATTTTCCGATATCTGTGATTTTCAAATATCTGCGTTTTTCCTATATCTGCGTTTTTCCCATATCTGCGTTTTTCCCATATCTGCGTTTTTCCCATATCTGTGTTTTTCACATATCTGCGTTTTTCCCATATCTGCGTTTTTTCCCATATTTGCGTTTTTCCCATATATGCGTTTTTCCCATATATGCGTTTTTCCCATATCTGTGTTTTTCCCATATCTGCGTTTTTCCCATATCTGCGTTTTTCCCATATCTGCGTTTTTCGCATATATGCGTTTTTCCCATATATGCGTTTTTCCCATATCTGCATTTTTCCCGTATCTTCGTTTTTCCCATATCTGCGTTTTTCCCATATCTGCGTTTTTCCCACATCTGCCTTCTTCCCACATCTGCGTTCTTCCCACATCTGCGTTCTTCCCTATCTCCGTTTTTCCCATTTCTGCGCTTTTCAAATTTCCTGCGATTTTCCAATGGCTGTGATTTTCAAATATCTGCGTTTTTCCAATAACTGCGTTTTTCCCATATCTGCGTTTTTCTCATATCTGCATTTTACCCATATCTGCGATTTCCCCACATCTGCGTTCTTCCCACATCTGCGTTCTTCCCACATCTGCGTTCTTCCCATATCTGCGTTTTTCCCATTTCTGCGTTTTTCAAATTTCTGCGATTTTCCAATGGCTGTGATTTTCAAATATCTGCGTTTTTCCCATATCTGCGTTTTTCCCATATCCGCGTTTTTCCCATATATGCGTTTTTCCCAAATATCTGCGATTTTCCCATATCTGCGTTTTTCCCATATCTGCGTTTTTCCCATATCTGCGTTTTTCCCATATATTCGTTTTTCCCATATATGCGTTTTTCCCATATCTGCGTTTTTCCCATATATGCTTTTTTCCCATATATGCGTTTTTCCCACATCTGTGTTTTTCCCATATCTGCGTTTTTCCCATATCTGCGTTCTTCCCATATCTGCGTTTTTCCCATATCTGCGTTTTTCCCACATCTGCGTTTTTCCCACATCTGCGTTTTTCCCATATCTGCGATTTTCCCACATCTGCGTTCTTCCAACATCTGCGTTCTTCACATATCTGCGTTTTTCCCATTTCTGCTTTTTTCAAATTTCTGCGATTTTCCAATGGCTGTGATTTTCAAATATCTGCGTTATTCCCATATCTGCGTTTTTCCCATATCTGCGTTTTTCCCATATCTGCGTTATTCCCATATGTGTGTTTTTCACATGTCTGCGTTTTTCCCATATATGCGTTTTTCCCATATCTGTGTTTTTCCCATATCTGCGTTTTTCCCATATCTGCGTTTTTCCCACATCTGCGTTTTTCCCACATCTGCGTTTTTCCCATATCTGCGTTTTTCCCATATCTGCGTTTTTCCCATATCTGCATTTTTCCCATATCTGCGTTTTTCCCATATCTGCGATTTTCTCATATCTGCGTTTTTCCCATATCTGCGTTTTTCAAATATCTGCGTTTTTCCCATATATGCGTTTTTCCCATATATGCGTTTTTCCCATATCTGCGTTTTTTCCATATCTGCGTTTTTCCCATATCTGCGTTTTTCCCATATCTGCGTCTTTCAAACATCTGCGTTTTTCCCATATCTGCGTTTTTCCCACATCTGCGTTCTTCCCACATCTGCATTTTTCCCATATATGCGTTTTTCCCACATCTGCGTTTTTCCCATATCTGCGTTTTTCCCATATCTGCGTTTTTCCCATATCTGCGTTTTTCCCATATATGCGTTTTTCCCATATGTGTGTTCTTCTCATATCTGCCTTTTTCCCACATCTGCGTTTTTCACATATCCGCGTTTTTCCCATACCTGGGTTTTTCCCACATCTGCGTTTTTCCCACATCTGCGTTTTTCTCACATCTGCGTTTTTTCCATATCTGCGTTTTTCCCATATCTGCGTTTTTCCCATATCTGCCTTCTTCCCACATCTGCGTTTTTCCCATATCTGCGTTTTACCCATATTTGCGTTTTTCCCACATCTGCGTTTTTCCCACATATGCGTTTTTCACATATCTGCGTTTTTCCCATATCTGCGTTTTACCATATCTGTGATATTCCCACATCTGAGTTCTTCCCACATCTGCGTTTTTCCCATATCTGCGTTTTTCCCATTTCTGCGTTTTTCAAATTTCTGCGATTTTCCGATATCTGTGATTTTCAAATACCTGCGTTTATCCCATATCTGCGTTTTTCCCATATCTGCGTTTTTCCCATATCTGCGTTTTTCCCACATCTGCGTTTTTCCAATATCTGCGTTTTTCCCATATCTGCGATTTTCCCACAACTGCGTTCTTCCCACATCTGCGTTCTTCCCATATCTGCGTTTTTCCCATTTCTGCGTTTTTCCCATATCTGCGATTTCCCACAACTGCGTTCTTACCACATTTGCGTTCTTCCCATATCTGCGTTTTTCCCATTTCTGCGTTTTTCAAATTTCTGCGATTTTCCAATGGCTGTGATTTTCAAATATCTGCGTATTTCCAATATCTGCCTTTTTCCCATATCTGCGTTTTTCCCATATATGCGATTTTCCCATATCTGCGTTTTTCCCATATCGGCGTTTTTCCCACATCTGCGTTCTTCCCACATCTGCATTTTTCCCATATATGCGTTTTTCCCACATCTGCGTTTTTCCCATATCTGCGTCTTTCCCATATCTGCATTTTTCCCATATATGCGTTTTTCCCATATGTGTGTTTTTCTCATATCTGCCTTTTTCCCACATCTGCCTTTTACCCATATCTGCGTTTTTCCCATACCTGGGTTTTTCCCACATCTGCGTTTTTCCCACATCTGCGTTTGTCCCACATCTGCGTTTTTTCCATATCTGCGTTTTTTCCATATCTGCGTTTTTCCCATATCTGCCATCTTCCCACATCTGCGTTTTTCCCATATCTGCGTTTTACCCATGTTTGCGTTTTTCCCACATCTGCGATTTTCCCACATATGCGTTTTTCACATATCTGCGTTTTTCCCATATCTGCGTTTTTCCCATATCTGTGATATTCCCACATCTGAGTTCTTCCCACATCTGCGTTTTTCCCATATCTACGTTTTTCGCAGTTCGGCGTTTTTCAAATTTCTGCGATTTTCCCATATCTGTGATTTTCAAATATCTGCGTTTTTCCCAAATCTGCATTTTTCCAATTTCTGCGTTTTTCCCATATCTGCGTTTTTTCCATATCTGCGTTTTTCCCATATCTGTGTTTTTCACATATCTGCGTTTTTCCCATATCTGCGTTTTTCCCATATTTGCGTTTTTCCCATATATGCGTTTTTCCCATATCTGCGTTTTTCCCATATCTGCGTTTTTCCCATATCTGCGTTTTTCCCATTTATGCGTTTTTCCCATATATGCGTTTTTCCCATATCTGCATTTTTCCCGTATCTTCGTTTTTCCCATATCTGCGTTTTTTCCCATATCTGCGTTTTTCCCATATTTGCGTTTTTCCCATTTCTGCGTTTTTCAAATTGCTGCGATTTTCCAATGGTTGTGATTTTCAAATATCTGCGTTATTCCCATATCTGCATTTTTCCCATATCTGCGTTTTTCCCATATATGCATTTTCCCCATATATGCGTTTTTCCCATATATGCGTTTTTTCCATATCTGTGTTTTTCCGATATCTGCGTTTTTCATATCTGCGTTTTTCCCATATCTGCGTTTTTCCCACATCTGCGATCTTCCCACATCTGTGTTCTTCCCACTTCTGCGCTCTTCCCTATCTCCGTTTTTCCCATTTCTGCGTTTTTCAAATTTCTGCGATTTTCCAATGGCTGTGATTTTCAAATATCTGCGTTTTTTCAATAACTGCGTTTTTCCCATATCTGCGTTTTTCCCATAACTGCGTTTTTCCCATATCTGCGATTTCCCCACATCTGCGTTCTTCCCACATCTGCGTTCTTCCCACATCTGTGTTCTTCCCATATCTGCGTTTTTCCCATTTCTGCGTTTTTCAAATTTCTGCGATTTTCCAATGGCTGTGATTTTCAAATATCTGCGTTTTTCCCATATCTGCGTTTTTCCCATATCCCCGTTTTTCCCATATATGCGTTTTTCCCAAATATCAGCGATTTTCCCATATCTGCGATTTTCCCAGATCTGCGTTTGTCCCATATCTGCGTTTTTCCCATATCTGCGTTTTTCCCATATATGCGTTTTTCCCATATCTGTGTTTTTCCCATATCTGCGTTTTTCCCATATCTGCGTTCTTCCCATATCTGCGTTTTTCCCATTCCTGCGTTTTTCAAATTTCTGCGATTTTGAAATATCTGCGTTTTTCCCATATCTGCGTTTTTCCCATATCTGCGTTTTTCCCATATCTGCGATTTTCCATCATCTGCGTTCTTCCCACATCTGCGTTCTTCCCATATCTGCGTTTTTCCCATTTCTGCTTTTTTCAAATTTCTGCGATTTTCCAATGGCTGTGATTTTCAAATATCTGCGTTTTTCCCATATCTGCGTTTTTCCCATATCTGCGTTTTTCACATATCTGCGTTTTTCCCATATCTGCGTTATTCCCATATCTGTGTTTTTCACTTGTCTGCGTTTTTCCCATATATGCGTTTTTCACATATCTGTGTTTTTCCCATATCTGCGTTTTTCCCATATCTGCGTTTTTCCCACTTCTGCGTTTTTCCCACATCTGCGTTTTTCCCATATCTGCGTTTTTCCCATATCTGAGTTTTTCCCATATATGCGTTTTTCCCATATCTGCGTTTTTCCCATATCTGCGTTTTTCCCATATCTGCGTCTTTCAAACATCTGCGTTTTTCCCATATCTGCGTTTTTCCCACATCTGCGTTCTTCCCACATCTGCATTTTTCCCATATATGCGTTTTTCCCACATCTGCGTTTTTCCCATATCTGCGTTATTCCCATATCTGCATTTTTCCCATATCTGCGTTTTTCCCATATATGCATTTTCATCATATATGCGTTTTTCCCATATATGCCTTTTTCCCACATCTGCGTTTTTCCCATATCTGCGTTTTTCCCATACCTGGGTTTTTCCCACATCTGCGTTTTTCCCACATCTGCGTTTTTTCACATCTGCGTTTTTTCCATATCTGCGTTTTTCCCATATCTGCGTTTTTCCCATATCTGCCTTCTTCCCACATCTGCGTTCTTCCCATATCTGCGTTTTTCCCATTTCTGCGTTTTTCCCATATCTGCGATTTTCCCACAACTGCGTTCTTCCCACATCTGCGTTCTTCCCATATCTGCGTTTTTCCCATTTCTGCGTTTTTCAAATTTCTGCGATTTTCCAATGGCTGTGATTTTCAAATATCTGCGTATTTCCAATATCTGCCTTTTTCCCATATCTGCGTTTTTCCCATATCTGCGTTTTTCCCATATCTGTGTTTTTCCTTATCTGCGTTTTTCCCATATCGGCGTTTTTCCCACATCTGCGTTCTTCCCACATCTGCATTTTTCCCATATATGCGTTTTTCCCACATCTGCGTTTTTCCCATATCTGCGTTTTTCCCATATCTGCATTTTTCCCATATATGCGTTTTTCCCATATGTGTGTTTTTCTCATATCTGCCTTTTTCCCACATCTGCCTTTTACCCATATCTGCGTTTTTCCCATACCTGGGTTTTTCCCACATCTGCGTTTTTCCCACATCTGCGTTTGTCCCACATCTGCGTTTTTTCCATATCTGCGTTTTTCCCATATCTGCGTTTTTCCCATATCTGCCATCTTCCCACATCTGCGTTTTTCCCATATCTGCGTTTTACCCATGTTTGCGTTTTTCCACATCTGCGATTTTCCCACATATGCGTTTTTCACATATCTGCGTTTTTCCCATATCTGCGTTTTTCCCACATCTGAGTTCTTCCCACATCTGCGTTTTTCCCATATCTACGTTCTTCGCAGTTCGGCGTTTTTCAAATTTCTGCGATTTTCCGATATCTGTGATTTTCAAATATCTGCGTTTTTCCCAAATCTGCATTTTTCCCATATCTGCGTTTTTCCCATATCTGCGTTTTTCCCATATCTGCGTTTTTCCCATATCTGTGTTTTTCACATATCTGCGTTTTTCCCATATCTGCGTTTTTCCCATATTTGCGTTTTTCCCATATATGCGTTTTTCCCATATATGCGTTTTTCCCATATCTGTGTTTTTCCCATATCTGCGTTTTTCCCATATCTGCGTTTTTCCCATATCTGCGTTTTTCCCATTTATGCGTTTTTCCCATATATGCGTTTTTCCCATATCTGCATTTTTCCCGTATCTTTGTTTTTCCCATATCTGCGTTTTTCCCATATCTGCGTTTTTCCCATATTTGCGTTTTTCCCATTTCTGCGTTTTTCAAATTGCTGCGATTATCCAATGGTTGTGATTTTCAAATATCTGCGTTATTCCCATATCTGCATTTTTCCCATATCTGCGTTTTTCCCATATATGCATTTTCATCATATATGCGTTTTTCCCATATATGCGTTTTTCCCATATCTGTGTTTTTCCGATATCTGCGTTTTTTCATATCTGCGTTTTTCCCATATCTGCGTTTTTCCCACATCTGCGATCTTCCCACATCTGCGTTCTTCCCACTTCTGCGCTCTTCCGTATCTCCGTTTTTCCCATTTCTGCGTTTTTCAAATTTCTGCGATTTTCCAATGGCTGTGATTTTCAAATATCTGCGTTTTTCCAATAACTGCGTTTTTCCCATATCTGCGTTTTTCCCATAACTGCGTTTTTCCCATATCTGCGATTTCCCCACATCTGCGTTCTTCCCACATCTGCGTTCTTCCCACATCTGTGTTCTTCCCATATCTGCGTTTTTCCCATTTCTGCGTTTTTCAAATTTCTGCGATTTTCCAATGGCTGTGATTTTCAAATATCTGCGTTTTTCCCATATCTGCGTTTTTCCCATATCCGCGTTTTTCCCATATATGCGTTTTTCCCAAATATCAGCGATTTTCCCATATCTGCGATTTTCCCATATCTGCGTTTTTCCCATATCTGCGTTTTTCCCATATCTGCGTTTTTCCCAAATATGCATTTTTCCCATATCTGTGTTTTTCCCATATCTGCGTTTTTCCCATATCTGCGTTCTTCCCATATCTGCGTTTTTCCCATTCCTGCGTTTTTCAAATTTCTGCGATTTTCAAATATCTGCGTTTTTCCCATATCTGCGTTTTTCCCATATCTGCGTTTTTCCCATATCTGCGATTTTCCATCATCTGCGTTCTTCCCACATCTGCGTTCTTCCCATATCTGCGTTTTTCCCATTTCTGCTTTTTTCAAATTTCTGCGATTTTCCAATGGCTGTGATTTTCAAATATCTGCGTTTTTCCCATATCTGCGTTTTTCCCATATCTGCGTTTTTCCCATATCTGCGTTATTACCATATCTGTGTTTTTCACTTGTCTGCGTTTTTCCCATATATGCGTTTTTCCCATATCTGTGTTTTTCCCATATCTGCGTTTTTCCCATATCTGCGTTTTTCCCACTTCTGCGTTTTTCCCACATCTGCGTTTTTCCCATATCTGCGTTTTTCCCATATCTGAGTTTTTCCCATATATGCGGTTTTCCCATATCTGCGTTTTTCCCATATCTGCGTTTTTCCCATATCTGCGTCTTTCAAACATCTGCGTTTTTCCCATATCTGCGTTTTTCCCACATCTGCGTTCTTCCCACATCTGCATTTTTCCCATATATGCGTTTTTCCCACATCTGCGTTTTTCCCATATCTGCGTTTTTCCCATATCTGCGTTTTTGCCATATCTGCGTTTTTCCCATATATGCGTTTTTCCCATATGTGTGATTTTCTCATATCTGCCTTTTTCCCACATCTGCGTTTTTCCCATATCTGCGTTTTTCCCATACCTGGGTTTTTCCCACATCTGCGTTTTTCCCACATCTGCGTTTTTTCAAATCTGCGTTTTTTCCATATCTGCGTTTTTCCCATATCTGCGTTTTTCCCATATCTGCCTTCTTCCCACATCTGCGTTCTTCCCATATCTGCGTTTTTCCCATTTCTGCGTTTTTCCCATATCTGCGATTTTCCCACAACTGCGTTCTTCCCACATCTGCGTTCTTCCCATATCTGCGTTTTTCCCATTTCTGCGTTTTTCAAATTTCTGCGATTTTCCAATGGCTGTGATTTTCAAATATCTGCGTATTTCCAATATCTGCCTTTTTCCCATATCTGCGTTTTTCCCATATCTGCGTTTTTCCCATATCTGTGTTTTTCCTTATCTGCGTTTTTCCCATATCGGCGTTTTTCCCACATCTGCGTTCTTCCCACATCTGCATTTTTCCCATATATGCGTTTTTCCCACATCTGCGTTTTTCCCATATCTGCGATTTTCCCATATCTGCATTTTTCCCATATATGCGTTTTTCCCATATGTGTGTTTTTCTCATATCTGCCTTTTTCCCACATCTGCCTTTTACCCATATCTGCGTTTTTCCCATACCTGGGTTTTTCCCACATCTGCGTTTTTCCCACATCTGCGTTTGTCCCACATCTGCGTTTTTTCCATATCTGCGTTTTTCCCATATCTGCGTTTTTCCCATATCTGCCATCTTCCCACATCTGCGTTTTTCCCATATCTGCGTTTTACCCATGTTTGCGTTTTTCCCACATCTGCAATTTTCCCACATATGCGTTTTTCACATATCTGCGTTTTTCCCATATCTGCGTTTTTCCCATATCTGTGACATTCCCACATCTGAGTTCTTCCCACATCTGCGTTTTTCCCATATCTACGTTCTTCGCAGTTCGGCGTTTTTCAAATTTCTGCGATTTTCCGATATCTGTGATTTTCAAATATCTGCGTTTTTCCCAAATCTGCATTTTTCCCATATCTGCGTTTTTCCCATATCTGCGTTTTTCCCATATCTGCGTTTTTCCCATATCTGTGTTTTTCACATATCTGCGTTTTTCCCATATTTGCGTTTTTCCCATATATGCGTTTTTCCCATATATGCGTTTTTCCCATATCTGTGTTTTTCCCATATCAGCGTTTTTCCCATATCTGCGTTTTTCCCATATCTGCGTTTTTCCCATTTATGCGTTTTTCCCATATATGCGTTTTTCCCATATCTGCATTTTTCCCGTATCTTTGTTTTTCCCATATCTGCGTTTTTCCTATATCTGCGTTTTTCCCATATTTGCGTTTTTCCCATTTCTGCGTTTATCAAATTGCTGCGATTATCCAATGGTTGTGATTTTCAAATATCTGCGTTATTCCCATATCTGCATTTTTCCCATATCTGCGTTTTTCCCATATATGCATTTTCCCCATATATGCGTTTTTCCCATATATGCGTTTTTCCCATATCTGTGTTTTTCCGATATCTGCGTTTTTTCATATCTGCGTTTTTCCCATATCTGCGTTTTTCCCACATCTGCGATCTTCCCACATCTGCGTTCTTCCCACTTCTGCGCTCTTCCCTATCTCCGTTTTTCCCATTTCTGCGTTTTTCAAATTTCTGCGATTTTCCAATGGCTGTGATTTTCAAATATCTGCGTTTTTCCCATATCTGCGTTTTTCCCATATCCGCGTTTTTCCCATATATGCGTTTTTCCCAAATATCAGCGATTTTCCCATATCTGCGATTTTCCCATATCTGCGTTTTTCCCATATCTGCGTTTTTCCCATATCTGCGATTTCCCCACATCTGCGTTCTTCCCACATCTGCGTTCTTCCCACATCTGTGTTCTTCCCATATCTGCGTTTTTCCCATTTCTGCGTTTTTCAAATTTCTGCGATTTTCCAATGGCTGTGATTATCAAATATCTGCGTTTTTCCCATATCTGCGTTTTTCCCATATACGCGTTTTTCCCATATATGCGTTTTTCCCAAATATCAGCGATTTTCCCATATCTGCGATTTTCCCATATCTGCGTTTTTCCCATATCTGCGTTTTTCCCATATCTGCGTTTTTCCCATATATGCGTTTTTCCCATATCTGTGTTTTTCCCATATCTGCGTTTTTCCCATATCTGTGTTCTTCCCATATCTGCGTTTTTCCCATTCCTGCGTTTTTCAAATTTCTGCGATTTTCAAATATCTGCGATTTTCCCATATCTGCGTTTTTCCCATATCTGCGTTTTTCCCATACCTGGGTTTTTCCCACATCTGCGTTTTTCCCACATCTGCGTTTTTTCACATCTGCGTTTTTTCCATATCTGCGTTTTTCCCATATCTGCGTTTTTCCCATATCTGCCTTCTTCCCACATCTGCGTTTTTCCCATATCTGCGTTTTACCCATATTTGCGTTTTTCCCACATCTGCGTTTTTCCCACATATGCGTTTTTCACATATCTGCGTTTTTCCCATATCTGCGTTTTACCATATCTGTGATATTCCCACATCTGAGTTCTTCCCACATCTGCGTTTTTCCCATATCTGCGTTTTTCCCATGTCTGCGTTTTTCAAATTTCTGCGATTTTCCGATATCTGTGATTTTCAAATATCTGCGTTTTTCCCAAATCTGCGTTTTTCCCATATCTGCGTTTTTCCCATATCTGCGTTTTTCCCATATCTGTGTTTTTCACATATCTGCGTTTTTCCCATATCTGCGTTTTTCCCATATCTGCGTTTTTCCCATATTTGCGTTTTTCCTATATATGCGTTTTTCCCATATATGCGTTTTTCCCATATCTGCGTTTTTCCCATATCTGCGTCTTTCAAACATCTGCGTTTTTCCCATATCTGCGTTTTTCCCATATCTGTGTTTTTCCCATATCTGTGTTTTTCCCATATCTGCGTTTTTCCCATATCTGCGTTTTTCCCATATATGCGATTTTCCCATATCTGCGTTTTTCACATATCTGCGTTTTTCCCACATCTGCGTGTTCCCACATCTGCGTTCTTCCCACATCTGCGTTCTTCCCACATCTGCGTTTTTCACATATCTGCGTTTTTCACATATCTGCGTTTTTCCCACATCTGCGTTCTTCCCACATCTGCATTTTTCCCATATATGCGTTTTTCCCATATCTGCGTTTTTCCCATATCTGCGTTTTTCCCATATCTGCGTTTTTCCCATATATGCGTTTTTCGCATATGTGTGTTTTTCTCATATCCGCCTTTTTCCCACATCTGAGTTTTACCCATATCTGCCTTTTTCCCATACCTGCGTTTTTCCCACATCTGCGTTTTTCCCACATCTGCGTTTTTCCCACATCTGCGTTTTTTCAATATCTGCGTTTTTCCCATATCTGCGTTTTTCCCATATCTGCCATCTTCCCACATCTGCGTTTTTCCCATATCTGCGTTTTACCCATATTTGCGATTTTCCCACATCTGCGATTTTCCCACATATGCGTTTTTCACATATCTGCGTTTTTGCCATATCTGCGTTTTTCCCATATCTGTGATATTCCCACATCTGAGTTCTTCCCACATCTGCGTTTTTCCCATATCTACGTTTTTCCCAGTTCTACGTTTTTCAAATCTCTGCGATTTTCCGATATCTGTGATTTTCAAATATCTGCGTTTTTCCCATATCTGCGTTTTTCCCATATCTGCGTTTTTCCCATATCTGCGTTTTTCCCATATCTGCGTTTTTCACATATCTGTGTTTTTCACATATCTGCGTTTTTCCCATATCTGCGTTTTTCCCATATCTGCGTTTTTCCCATATATGCGTTTTTCCCATATCTGTGTTTTTCCCATATCTGCGTTTTTCCCATATCTGCGTTTTTTCCATATATGCGTTTTTCCCATATCTGCATTTTTCCCGTACCTTCGTTTTTCCCATATCTGCGTTTTTCCCATATCTGCGTTTTTCAAATTGCTGCGATTTTCCAATGGTTGTGATTTTCAAATATCTGCGTTATTCCCATATCTGCATTTTTCCCATATCTGCGTTTTTCCCATATATGCGTTTTTCCCATATCTGCATTTTTCCCGTATCTTCGTTTTTCTCATATCTGCGTTTTTCCCATATCTGCGTTTTTCAAATTGCTGCGATTTTCCAATGGTTGTGATTTACAAATATCTGCTTTATTCCCATATCTGCATTTTTCCCATATCTGCGTTTTTCCCATATATGCATTTTCCCCATATATGCGTTTTTCCCATATATGCGTTTTTCCCATATCTGTGTTTTTCCCATATCTGCGTTTTTTCATATCTGCGTTTTTCCCATATCTGCGTTTTTCCCACATCTGCGTTCTTCCCACATCTGCGTTCTTCCCACATCTGCGTTCTTCCCTATCTCCGTTTTTCCCATTTCTGCGTTTTTCAAATTTCTGCGATTTTCCAATGGGTGTGATTTTCAAATATCTGCGTTTTTCCAATAATTGCGTTTTTCCCATATCTGCGTTTTCCCCCTAACTGCGTTTTTCCCATATCTGCGATTTCCCCACATCTGCGTTCTTCCCACATCTGCGTTCTTCCCACATCTGCGTTCTTCCCATATCTGCGTTTGTCCCATTTCTGCGTTTTTCAAATTTCTGCGATTTTCCAATGGCTGTGATTTTCAAATATCTGCGTTTTTCCCATATCTGCGTTTTTCCCATATCCGCGTTTTTCCCATATATGCGTTTTTCCCAAATATCTGCGATTTTCCCATATCTGCGATTTTCCCATATCTGCGTTTTTCCCATATCTGCGTTTTTCCCATATATGCGTTTTTCCCATATATGCGTTTTTCCCATATCTGCGTTTTTCCCATATGTGCGTTTTTCCCATATATGCGTTTTTCCCATATCTGTGTTTTTCCCATATCTACGTTTTTCCCATATCTGCGTTCTTCCCATATCTGCGTTTTTCCCATTTCTGCGTTTTTCAAATTTCTGCGATTTTCAAATATCTGCGTTTTTCCCATATCTGCGTTTTTCCCATATCTGCGTTTTTCCCATATCTGCGATTTTCCCACATCTGCGTTCTTCCCACATCTGCGTTCTTCCCATATCTGCGTATATCCCATTTCTGCTTTTTTCAAAATTCTGCGATTTTCCAATGGCTGTGATTTTCAAATATCTGCGTTTTTCCCATATCTGCGTTTTTCCCACATATGCGTTTTTCCCACATCTGCGTTTTTCCCATATCTGCGTTTTTCCCATATCTGCGTTTTTCCCATATCTGCGTATATCCCATTTCTGCGTTTTTCAAATTTCTGCGATTTTCCAATGGCTGTGATTTTCAAATATCTGCGTTTTTCCCATATCTGCGTTTTTCCCATATCCGCGTTTTTCCCATATATGCGTTTTTCCCAAATATCTGCGATTTTCCCAATTCTGCGATTTTCCCATATCCGCGTTTTTCCCATATCTGCGTTTTTCCCATATATGCGTTTTTCCCATATATGCGTTTTTCCCATATCTGCGTTTTTCAAATTGCTGCGATTTTCCAATGGTTGTGATTTTCAAATATCTGCGTTATTCCCATATCTGCATTTTTCCCATATCTGCGTTTTTCAAATATATGCGTTTTTCCCATATCTGCATTTTTCCCGTATCTTCGTTTTTCCCATATCTGCGTTTTTCCCATATCTGCGTTTTTCAAATTGCTGCGATTTTCCAATGGTTGTGATTTTCAAATATGTGCGTTATTCCCATATCTGCATTTTTCCCATATCTGCGTTTTTCCCATATATGCATTTTCCCCATATATGCGTTTTTCCCATATATGCGTTTTTCCCATAACTGTGTTTTTCCCATATCTGCGTTTTTTCATATCTGCGTTTTTCCCATATCTGCGTTTTTCCCACATCTGCGTTCTTCCCACAGCTGCGTTCTTCCCACATCTGCGTTCTTCCCTATCTCCGTTTTTCCCATTTCTGCGTTTTTCAAATTTCTGCGATTTTCCAATGGCTGTGATTTTCAAATATCTGCGTTTTTCCAATAACTGCGTTTTTCCCATATCTGCGTTTTTCCCATAACTGCGTTTTTCCCATATCTGCGATTTCCCCACATCTGCGTTCTTCCCACATCTGCGTTCTTCCCACATCTGCGTTCTTCCCATATCTGCGTTTTTCCCATTTCTGCGTTTTTCAAATTTCTGCGATTTTCCAATGGCTGTGATTTTCAAATATCTGCGTTTTTCCCATATCTGCGTTTTTCCCATATCCGCGTTTTTCCCATATATGCGTTTTTCCCAAAAAACTGCGATTTTCCCATATCTGCGATTTTCCCATATATGCGTTTTTCCCATATATGCGTTTTTCCCATATCTGCGTTTTTCCCATATATGCGTTTTTCCCATATATGCGTTTTTCCCATATCTGTGTTTTTCCCATATCTGCGTTTTTGCCATATCTGCGTTCTTCCCATATCTGCGTTTTTCCCATTTCTGCGTTTTTCAAATTTTTGCGATTTTCAAATATCTGCGGTTTTCCCATATCTGCGTTTTTCCCATATCTGCGTTTTTCCCATATCTGCGTTTTTCCCATATCTGCGATTTTCCCACATCTGCGTTCTTCCCACATCTGCGTTCTTCCCATATCTGCGTTTTTCCCATTTCTGCTTTTTTCAAATTTCTGCGATTTTCCAATGGCTGTGATTTTCAAATATCTGCGTTTTCCCCATATCTGCGTTTTTCCCATAACTGCGTTTTTCCAATATCTGCGTTTTTCCCATATCTGCGTTATTCCCATATCTGTGTTTTTCACTTGTCTGTGTTTTTCCCATATATGCGTTTTTCCCATATCTGTGTTTTTCCCATATCTGCGTATTTCCCATATCTGCGTTTTTCCCATATATGCGTTTTTCCCATATATGCGTTTTTCCCATATCTGCGTTTTTCCCATATCTGCGTTTTTCCCATATATGCGTCTTTCAAACATCTGCGTTTTTCCCATACCTGCGTTTTTCCCACATCTGCGTTCTTCCCACATCTGCATTTTTCCCATATATGCGTTTTTCCCACATCTGCGTTTTTCCCATATCTGCGTTTTTCCCATATCTGCGTTTTTGCCATATCTGCGTTTTTCCCATATATGCGTTTTTCCCATATGTGTGTTTTTCTCATATCTGCCTTTTTCCCACATCTGCGTTTTTCCCATATCTGCGTTTTTCCCATACCTGGGTTTTTCCCACATCTGCGTTTTTCCCACATCTGCGTTTTTCTCACATCTGCGTTTTTTCCATATCTGCGTTTTTCCCATATCTGCGTTTTTCCCATATCTGCCTTCTCCCCACATCTGCGTTTTTCCCATATCTGCGTTTTACCCATATTTGCGTTTTTCCCACATCTGCGTTTTTCCCACATATGCGTTTTTCACATATCTGCGTTTTTCCCATATCTGCGTTTTACCATATCTGTGATATTCCCACATCTGAGTTCTTCCCACATCTGCGTTTTTCCCATATCTGCGTTTTTCCCATTTCTGCGTTTTTCAAATTTCTGCGATATTCCGATATCTGTGATTTTCAAATATCTGTGTTTTTCCCATATCTGCGTTTTTCCCATATCTGCGTTTTTCCCATATCTGCGTTTTTCCCATATCTGCGTTTTTCCCATATCTGTGTTTTTCACATATCTGCGTTTTTCCCATATCTGCGTTTTTCCCATATCTGCGTTTTTCCCATATCTGCGTTTTTCCCATATATGCGTTTTTCCCATATATGCGTTTTTCCCATATCTGCGTTTTTCCCATATCTGCGTCTTTCAAACATCTGCGTTTTTCCCATATCTGCGTTTTTCCCACATCTGCGTTCTTCCCACATCTGCATTTTTCCCATATATGCGTTTTTCCCACATCTACGTTTTTCCCATATCTGCGTTCTTCCCATATCTGCGTTTTTCCCATTTCTGCGTTTTTCAAATTTCTGCGATTTTCCAATGGCTGTGATTTTCAAATATCTGCGTATTTCCAATATCTGCCTTTTTCCCATATCTGTGTTTTTCCCATATCTGTGTTTTTCCCATATCTGCGTTTTTCCCATATCTGCGTTTTTCCCATATATGCGTTTTTCCCATATCTGCAAATATCTGCGTTTTTCCCACATCTGCGTTTTCCTACATCTGCGTTCTTCCCACATCTGCGTTCTTCCCACATCTGCGTTTTTCACAAATCTGCGTTTTTCCCATATCTGCGTTTTTCCCACATCTGCGTTCTTCCCACATCTGCATTTTTCCCATATATGCGTTTTTCCCACATCTACGTTTTTCCCATATCTGCGTTTTTCCCATATCTGCGTTTTTCCCATATATGCGTTTTTCGCATATGTGTGTTTTTCTCATATCTGCCTTTTTCCCACATCTGCGTTTTACCCATATCTGCGTTTTCCCCATACCTGGGTTTTTCCCACATCTGCGTTTTTCCCACATCTGCGTTTTTCCCACATCTGCGTTTTTTCCATATCTGCGTTTTTCCCATATCTGCGTTTTTCCCATATCTGCCATCTTCCCACATCTGCGTTTTTCCCATATATGCGTTTTTCCCATATATGCGTTTTTCCCATATCTGCATTTTTCCCGTATCTTCGTTTTTCCCATATCTGCGTTTTTCCCATATCTGCGTTTTTCAAATTGCTGCGATTTTCCAATGGTTGTGATTTTCAAATATCTGCGTTATTCCCATATCTGCATTTTTCCCATATCTGCGTTTTTCCCATATATGCGTTTTTCCCATATCTGCATTTTTCCCGTATCTTCGTTTTTCCCATATCTGCGTTTTTCCCATATCTGTGTTTTTCAAATTGCTGCGATTTTCCAATGGTTGTGATTTGCAAATATCTGCGTTATTCCCATATCTGAATTTTTCCCATTTTTGCGTTTTTCCCATTTCTGCGTTTTTCAAATTGCTGCAATTTTCCAATGGTTGTGATTTTCAAATATCTGCGTTATTCCCATACCTGCATTTTTCCCATATCTGCGTTTTTCCCATATATGCATTTTTCCCATATATGCGTTTTTCCCATATATGCGTTTTTCCCATATCTGTGTTATTCCCTTATCTGCGTTTTTTCATATCTGCGTTTTTCCCATATCTGCGTTTTTCCCACATCTGCGTTCTTCCCACATCTGCGTTCTTCCCACATCTGCGTTCTTCCCTATCTCCGTTCTTCATATTTCTGCGTTTTTCAAATTTCTGCGATTTTCCAATGGCTGTGATTTTCAAATATCTGCGTTTTTCCAATAACTGCGTTTTTCCCATATCTGCGTTTTCCCCATAACTGCGTTTTTCCCATATCTGCGATTTCCCCACATCTGCGTTCTTCCCACATCTGCGTTCTTCCCACATCTGCGTTCTTCCCATATCTGCGTTTTTCCCATTTCTGCGTTTTTCAAATTTCTGCGATTTTCCAATGGCTGTGTTTTTCAAATATCTGCGTTTTTCCCATATCTGCGTTTTTCCCATATCCGCGTTTTTCCCATATATGCGTTTTTACCATATCTGTGTTTTTCCCATATCTGCGTTTTTCCCATATCTGCGTTCTTCCCATATCTGCGTTTTTCCCAATTCTGCGTTTTTCAAATTTCTGCGATTTTCAAATATCTGCGTTTTTCCCATATCTGCGTTTTTCCCACATCTGCGTTTTCCTACATCTGCGTTCTTCCCACATCTGCGTTCTTCCCACATCTGCGTTTTTCACATATCTGCGTTTTTCCCATATCTGCGTTTTTCCCACATCTGCGTTCTTCCCACATCTGCATTTTTCCCATATATGCGTTTTTCCCACATCTGCGTTTTCCCATATCTGCGTTTTTCCCATATCTGCGTTTTTCCCATATATGCGTTTTTCGCATATGTGTGTTTTTCTCATATCTGCCTTTTTCCCACATCTGCGTTTTACCCATATCTGCGTTTTCCCCATACCTGGGTTTTTCCCACATCTGCGTTTTTCCCACATCTGCGTTTTTCCCACATCTGCGTTTATTCCATATCTGCGTTTTTCCCATATCTGCGTTTTTCCCATATCTGCCATCTTCCCACATCTGCGTTTTTCCCATATATGCGTTTTTCCCATATATGCGTTTTTCCCATATCTGCATTTTTCCCGTATCTTCGTTTTTCCCATATCTGCGTTTTTCCCATATCTGCGTTTTTCAAATTGCTGCGATTTTCCAATGGTTGTGATTTTCAAATATCTGCGTTATTCCCATATCTGCATTTTTCCCATATCTGCGTTTTTCCCATATATGCGTTTTTCCCATATCTGCATTTTTCCCGTATCTTCGTTTTTCCCATATCTGCGTTTTTCCCATATCTGCGATTTTCAAATTTCTGCGATTTTCCAATGGTTGTGATTTTCAAATATCTGCGTTATTCCCATATCTGCATTTTTCCCATTTTTGCGTTTTTCCCATTTCTGCGTTTTTCAAATTGCTGCGATTTTCCAATGGTTGTGATTTTCAAATATCTGCGTTATTCCCATACCTGCATTTTTCCCATATCTGCGTTTTTCCCATATATGCATTTTTCCCATATATGCCTTTTTCCCATATATGCGTTTTTCCCATATCTGTGTTATTCCCTTATCTGCGTTTTTTCATATCTGCGTTTTTCTCATATCTGCGTTTTTCCCACATCTGCGTTCTTCCCACATCTGCGTTCTTCCCACATCTGCGTTCTTCCCTATCTCCGTTTTTCCCATTTCTGCGTTTTTCAAATTTCTGCGATTTTCCAATGGCTGTAATTTTCAAATATCTGCGTTTTTCCAATAACTGCGTTTTTCCCATATCTGCGTTTTTCCCATAACTGCGTTTTTCCCTGATCTGCGATTTCCCCACATCTGCGTTCTTCCCACATCTGCGTTCTTCCCACATCTGCGTTCTTCCCATATCTGCGTTTTTCCCATTTCTGCGTCTTTCAAATTTCTGCGATATTCCAATGGCTGTGATTTTCAAATATCTGCGTTTTTCCCATAACTGCGTTTTTCCCATATCCGCGTTTTTCCCATATATGCGTTTTTACCATATCTGTGTTTTTCCCATATCTGCGTTTTTCCCATATCTGCGTTCTTCCCATATCTGCGTTTTTCCCAATTCTGCGTTTTTCAAATTTCTGCGATTTTCAAATATCTGCGTTTTTCCCATATCTGCGTTTTTCCCATATCTGCGTTTTTCCCATATCTGCGATTTTCCCACATCTGCGTTCTTCCCACTTCTGCGTTCTTCCCATATCTGCGTTTTTCCCATTTCTGCTTTTTTCAAATTTCTGCGATTTTCCAATGGCTGTGATTTTCAAATATCTGCGTTTTTCCCATATCTGCGTTTTTCCCATATCTGCGTTTTTCCCATATCTGCGTTATTCCCATATCTGTGTTTTTCACATGTCTGCGTTTTTCCCATATATGCGTTTTTCCCATATCTGTGTTTTTCCCATATCTGCGTTTTTCCCATATCTGCGTTTTTCCCATATCTGCGTTTTTCCCATATATGCGGTTTTCCCATATATGCGTTTTTCCCATATCTGCATTTTTCCCGTATCTTCGTTTTTCGCATATCTGCTTTTTTCCCATATCTGCGTTTTTCCCATATATGCATTTTCCCCATATATGCCTTTTTCCCATATATGCGTTTTTCCCATATCTGTGTTTTTCCCATATCTGCGTTTTTTCAAATCTGCGTTTTTCCCATATCTGCGTTTTTCCCACATCTGCGTTCTTCCCACATCTGCGTTCTTCCCACATCTGCGTTCTTGCCTATCTCCGTTTTTCCCATTTCTGCGTTTTTCAAATTTCTGCGATTTTCCAATGGCTGTGATTTTCAAATATATGCGTTTTTCCAATAACTGCGTTTTTCCCATATCTGCGTTTTTCCCATAACTGCGTTTTTCCCATATCTGCATTTTTCCCGTATCTTCGTTTTTCGCATATCTGCTTTTTTCCCATATATGCATTTTCCCCATATATGCCTTTTTCCCATATATGCGTTTTTCCCATATCTGTGTTTTTCCCATATCTGCGTTTTTTCAAATCTGCGTTTTTCCCATATCTGCGTTTTTCCCACATCTGCGTTCTTCCCACATCTGCGTTCTTCCCATATCTGCGTTTTTCCCATTTCTGCGTTTTTCAAATTTCTGCGATTTTCCAATGGCTGCGATTTTCAAACATCTGCGTTTTTCCCATATCTGCGTTTTTCCCATATCCGCGTTTTTCCCATATATGCGTTTTTCCCAAATATCTGCGATTTTCCCATATCTGCGATTTTCCCATATCCGCGTTTTTCCCATATCTGCGTTTTTCCCATATATGCGTTTTTCCCATATATGCGTTTTTCCCATATCTGCGTTTTTCCCATATATGCGTTTTTCCCATATATGCGTTTTTCCCATATCTGTGTTTTTCCCATATCTGCGTTTTTCCCATATCTGCGTTCTTCCCATATCTGCGTTTTTCCCATTTCTGCGTTTTTCAAATTTCTGCGAATTTCAAATATCTGCGTTTTTCCCATATCTGCGTTTTTCCCATATCTGCGTTTTTCCCATATCTGCGATTTTCCCACATCTGCGTTCTTCCCACATCTGCGTTCTTTTCATATCTGCGTTTTTCCCATAACTGCGTTTTTCCCATATCTGCGATTTCCCCACATCTGCGTTCTTCCCACATCTGCGTTCTTCCCATATCTGCGTTTTTCCCATTTCTGCGTTTTTCAAATTTCTGCTATTTTCCAATGGCTGTGATTTTCAAATATCTGCGTTTCTCCCATATCTGCGTTTTTCCCATATCTGCGTTTTTCCCATATCTGCGTTATTCCCATATCTTTGTTTTTCACATGTCTGCGTTTTTCCCATATATGCGTTTTTCCCATATCTGTGTTTTTCCCATATCTGCGTTTTTCCCATATCTGCGTTTTTCCCACATCTGCGTTTTTCCCACATCTGCGTTTTTCCCATATCTGCGTTTTTCCCACATCTGCGTTTTTCCCATATCTGCGTTTTTCCCATATCTGCGTTTTTCCCATATCTGTGTTTTTCACATATCTGCGTTTTTCCCATATCTGCGTTTTTCCCATATTTGCGTTTTTCCCATATATGCGTTTTTCCCATATATGCGTTTTTCCCATATCTGTGTTTTTCCCATATCTGCGTTTTTCCCATATCTGCGTTTTTCCCATATCTGCGTTTTTCCCATATATGCGTTTTTCCCATATATGCGTTTTTCCCATATCTGCATTTTTCCCGTATCTTCGTTTTTCGCATATCTGCGTTTTTCCCATATCTGCGTTTTTCCCATATTTGCGTTTTTTCCATTTCTGCGTTTTTCAAATTGCTGCGATTTTCCAATGGTTGTGATTTTTAAATATCTGCGTTATTCCCATATCTGCATTTTTCCCATATCTGCGTTTTTCCCATATATGCATTTTCCCCATATATGCGTTTTTCCCATATATGCGTTTTTCCCATATCTGTGTATTTCCCATATCTGCGTTTTTTCATATCTGCGTTTTTCCCATATCTGCGTTTTTCCCACATCTGCGTTCTTCCCACATCTGCGTTCTTCCCACATCTGCGTTCTTCCCTATCTCCGTTTTTCCCATTTCTGCGTTTTTCAAATTTCTGCGATTTTCCAATGGCTGTGATTTTCAAATATCTGCGTTTTTCCAATAACTGCGTTTTTCCCATATCTGCGTTTTTCCCATAACTGCGTTTTTCCCATATCTGCGATTTCCCGTATCTTCGTTCTTCCCACATCTACGTTCTTCCCATATCTGCGTTTTTCCCATTTCTGCGTTTTTCAAATTTCTGTGATTTTCCAATGGCTGTGATTTTCAAATATCTGCGTTTTTCCCATATCTGCGTTTTTCCCATATCCGCGTTTTTCCCATATATGCGTTTTAACCAAATATCTGCGATTTTCCCATATCTGCGATTTTCCCATATCCGCGTTTTTCCCATATCTGCGTTTTTCCCATATATTCGTTTTTCCCATATATGCGTTTTTCCCATATCTGCGTTTTTCCCATATATGCGTTTTTCCCATATCTGTGTTTTTCCCATATCTGCGTTTTTCCCATATCTGCGTTCTTCCCATATCTGCGTTTTTCCCATTTCTGCGTTTTTCAAATTTCTGCGATTTTCAAATATCTGCATTTTTCCCATATCTGCGTTTTTCCTATATCTGCGTTTTTCCCATATCTGCGATTTTCCCACATCTGCGTTCTTCCCACATCTGCGTTCTTCCCATATCTGCGTTTTTCCCATTTCTGCTTTTTTCAAATTCTGCGATTTTCCAATGGCTGTGATTTTCAAATATCTGCGTTTTTCCCATATCTGCGTTTTTCCCATATCTGCGTTTTCCCCATATCTGCGTTTTTCCCATATCTGCGTTATTCCCATATCTATGTTTTTCACTTGTCTGCGTTTTTCCCATATATGCGTTTTTCCCATATCTGTGTTTTTCCCATATCTGCGTTTTTCCCATATCTGCGTTTTTCCCACATCTGCGTTTATCCCACATCTGCGTTTTTCCCATATCTGCGTTTTTCCCATATCTGCGTTTTTCCCAATATCTGCATTTTTCCCATATCTGCGTTTTTCCCATATCTGCGATTTTCCCATATCTGCGTTTTTCCCATATCTGCGTTTTTCCCATATCTGCGTCTTTCAAACATCTGCGTTTTTCCCATATCTGCGTTTTTCCCACATCTGCGTTCTTCCCACATCTGCATTTTTCCCATATATGCGTTTTTCCCACATCTGCGTTTTTCCCATATCTGCGTTTTTCCCATATCTGCGGTTTTGCCATATCTGCGTTTTTCCCATATATGCGTTTTTCCCATATGTGTGTTTTTCTCATATCTGCCTTTTTCCCACATTTGCGTTTTTCCCATATCTGCGTTTTTCCCATACCTGGGTTTTTCCCACATCTGCGTTTTTCCCACATCTGCGTTTTTCTCACATCTGCGTTTTTTCCATATCTGCGTTTTTCCCATATCTGCGTTTTTCCCATATCTGCCTTCTTCCCACATCTGCGTTTTTCCCATATCTGCGTTTTACCCATATTTGCGTTTTTCCCACATCTGCGTTTTTTCCACATATGCGTTTTTCACATATCTGCGTTTTTCCTATATCTGCGTTTTACCATATCTGTTATATTCCCACATCTGAGTTCTTCCCACATCTGCGTTTTTCCCATATCTGCGTTTTTCCCATTTCTGCGTTTTTCAAATTTCTGCGATTTTACGATATCTGTGATTTTCAAATATCTGCGTTTTTCCCATATCTGCGTTTTACCCATATCTGCGTTTTTCCCATATCTGCGTTTTTCCCATATCTGTGTTTTTCACATATCTGCGTTTTTCCCATATCTGCGTTTTTCCCATATCTGCGTTTTTCCCACATCTGCGTTTTTCCCACATCTGCGTTTTTCCCACATCTGCATTTTCCCCACATCTGCGTTCTTCCCACATCTGCGTTCTTCCCACATCTGCGTTCTTCCCACATCTGCGTTTTTCCCACATCTGCGTTTTTCCAATATCTGCGTTTTTCCCATATCTGCGATTTTCCCACAACTGCGTTCTTCCCACATCTGCGTTCTTCCCACATCTGCGTTTTTCCCATTTCTGCGTTTTTCAAATTTCTGCGATTTTCCAATGGCTGTGATTTTCAAATATCTGCGTATTTCCAATATCTGCCTTTTTCCCATATCTGCGTTTTTCCCATATCTGCGTTTTTCCCATATCTGTGTTTTTCCCATATCTGCGTTTTTCCCATATCTGCGTTTTTCCCATATATGCGTTTTTCCCATATCTGCGTTTTTCCCATATCTGCGTTTTTCCCACATCTGCGTTTTCCCACATCTGCGTTCTTCCCACATCTGCAATCTTCCCACATCTGCGTTTTTCACATATCTGCGTTTTTCACATATCTGCGTTTTTCCCACATCTGCGTTCTTCCCACATCTGCATTTTTCCCATATATGCGTTTTTCCCACATCTGCGTTTTTCCCATATCTGCGTTTTTCCCATATCTGCGATTTTCCCATATATGCGTTTTTCGCATATGTGTGTTTTTCTCATATCTGCCTTTTTCCCACATCTGCGTTTTACCCATATCTGCGTTTTTCCCATACCTGGGTTTTTCCCACATCTGCGTTTTTCCCACATCTGCGTTTTTCCCACATCTGCGTTTTTTCCATATCTGCGTTTTTCCCATATCTGTGTTTTTCCCATATCTGCGTTTTTCCCATATCTGCGTATTTCCCATATATGTGTTTTTCCCATATCTGCGTTTTTCCCATATCTGCCATCTTCCCACATCTGCGTTTTTCCCACATCTGCGTTTTTCCCACATCTGCGTTTTTTCCACATCTGCGTTTTTTCCATATCTGCGTTTTCCCACATCTGCGTTCTTCCCACATCTGCGTTCTTCCCACATCTGCGTTTTTCACATATCTGCGTTTTTCCCATATCTGCGTTTTTCCCATATCTGCCATCTTCCCACATCTGCGTTTTTCCCATATCTGCGTTTTACCCATATTTGCGTTTTTCCCACATCTGCGATTTTCCCACATATGCGTTTTTCACATATCTGCGTTTTTCCCATATCTGCGTTTTTCCCATATCTGTGATATTCCCACATCTGCGTTCTTCCCACATCTGCGTTTTCCCTCATCTGCGTTCTTCCCACATCTGCGTTTTTCCCACATCTGCGTTTTTCCAATATCTGCGTATTTCCAATATCTGCCTTTTTCCCACATCTGCGTTATTCCCATATCTGCATTTTTCCCATTTTTGCGTTTTTCCCATTTCTGCGTTTTTCAAATTGCTGCGATTTTCCAATGGTTGTGATTTTCAAATATCTGCTTTATTCCCATACCTGCATTTTTCCCATATCTGCGTTTTTCCCATATATGCATTTTTCCCATATATGCGTTTTTCCCATATATGCGTTTTTCCCATATCTGTGTTATTCCCTTATCTGCGTTTTTTCATATCTGCGTTTTTCCCATATCTGCGTTTTTCCCACATCTGCTTTCTTCCCACATCTGCGTTCTTCCCACATCTGCGTTCTTCCCTATCTCCGTTTTTCCCATTTCTGCGTTTTTCAAATTTCTGCGATTTTCCAATGGCTGTGATTTTCAAATATCTGCGTTTTTCCAATAACTGCGTTTTTCCCATATCTGCGTTTTTCCCATAACTGCGTTTTTCCCATATCTGCGATTTCCCCACATCTGCGTTCTTCCCACATCTGCGTTCTTCCCACATCTGCGTTCTTCCCATATCCGCGTTTTTCCCATATATGCGTTTTTCCCAAATATCTGCGATTTTCCCATATCTGCGATTTTCCCATATCCGCGTTTTTCCCATATCTGCGTTTTTCCCATATATGCGTTTTTCCCATATATGCGTTTTTCCCATATCTGCGTTTTTCCCATATATGCGTTTTTCCCATATATGCGTTTTTCCCATATCTGTGTTTTTCCCATATCTGCGTTTTTCCCATATCTGCGTTCTTCCCATATCTGCGTTTTTCCCATTTCTGCGTTTTTCAAATTTCTGCGAATTTCAAATATCTGCGTTTTTCCCATATCTGCGTTTTTCCCATATCTGCGTTTTTCCCATATCTGCGATTTTCCCACATCTGCGTTCTTCCCACATCTGCGTTCTTTTCATATCTGCGTTTTTCCCATAACTGCGTTTTTCCCATATCTGCGATTTCCCCACATCTGCGTTCTTCCCACATCTGCGTTCTTCCCATATCTGCGTTTTTCCCATTTCTGCGTTTTTCAAATTTCTGCTATTTTCCAATGGCTGTGATTTTCAAATATCTGCGTTTCTCCCATATCTGCGTTTTTCCCATATCTGCGTTTTTCCCATATCTGCGTTATTCCCATATCTTTGTTTTTCACATGTCTGCGTTTTTCCCATATATGCGTTTTTCCCATATCTGTGTTTTTCCCATATCTGCGTTTTTCCCATATCTGCGTTTTTCCCACATCTGCGTTTTTCCCACATCTGCGTTTTTCCCATATCTGCGTTTTTCCCACATCTGCGTTTTTCCCATATCTGCGTTTTTCCCATATCTGCGTTTTTCCCATATCTGTGTTTTTCACATATCTGCGTTTTTCCCATATCTGCGTTTTTCCCATATTTGCGTTTTTCCCATATATGCGTTTTTCCCATATATGCGTTTTTCCCATATCTGTGTTTTTCCCATATCTGCGTTTTTCCCATATCTGCGTTTTTCCCATATCTGCGTTTTTCCCATATATGCGTTTTTCCCATATATGCGTTTTTCCCATATCTGCATTTTTCCCGTATCTTCGTTTTTCGCATATCTGCGTTTTTCCCATATCTGCGTTTTTCCCATATTTGCGTTTTTTCCATTTCTGCGTTTTTCAAATTGCTGCGATTTTCCAATGGTTGTGATTTTTAAATATCTGCGTTATTCCCATATCTGCATTTTTCCCATATCTGCGTTTTTCCCATATATGCATTTTCCCCATATATGCGTTTTTCCCATATATGCGTTTTTCCCATATCTGTGTATTTCCCATATCTGCGTTTTTTCATATCTGCGTTTTTCCCATATCTGCGTTTTTCCCACATCTGCGTTCTTCCCACATCTGCGTTCTTCCCACATCTGCGTTCTTCCCTATCTCCGTTTTTCCCATTTCTGCGTTTTTCAAATTTCTGCGATTTTCCAATGGCTGTGATTTTCAAATATCTGCGTTTTTCCAATAACTGCGTTTTTCCCATATCTGCGTTTTTCCCATAACTGCGTTTTTCCCATATCTGCGATTTCCCGTATCTTCGTTCTTCCCACATCTACGTTCTTCCCATATCTGCGTTTTTCCCATTTCTGCGTTTTTCAAATTTCTGTGATTTTCCAATGGCTGTGATTTTCAAATATCTGCGTTTTTCCCATATCTGCGTTTTTCCCATATCCGCGTTTTTCCCATATATGCGTTTTAACCAAATATCTGCGATTTTCCCATATCTGCGATTTTCCCATATCCGCGTTTTTCCCATATCTGCGTTTTTCCCATATATTCGTTTTTCCCATATATGCGTTTTTCCCATATCTGCGTTTTTCCCATATATGCGTTTTTCCCATATCTGTGTTTTTCCCATATCTGCGTTTTTCCCATATCTGCGTTCTTCCCATATCTGCGTTTTTCCCATTTCTGCGTTTTTCAAATTTCTGCGATTTTCAAATATCTGCATTTTTCCCATATCTGCGTTTTTCCTATATCTGCGTTTTTCCCATATCTGCGATTTTCCCACATCTGCGTTCTTCCCACATCTGCGTTCTTCCCATATCTGCGTTTTTCCCATTTCTGCTTTTTTCAAATTCTGCGATTTTCCAATGGCTGTGATTTTCAAATATCTGCGTTTTTCCCATATCTGCGTTTTTCCCATATCTGCGTTTTCCCCATATCTGCGTTTTTCCCATATCTGCGTTATTCCCATATCTATGTTCTTCACTTGTCTGCGTTTTTCCCATATATGCGTTTTTCCCATATCTGTGTTTTTCCCATATCTGCGTTTTTCCCATATCTGCGTTTTTCCCACATCTGCGTTTATCCCACATCTGCGTTTTTCCCATATCTGCGTTTTTCCCATATCTGCGTTTTTCCCAATATCTGCATTTTTCCCATATCTGCGTTTTTCCCATATCTGCGATTTTCCCATATCTGCGTTTTTCCCATATCTGCGTTTTTCCCATATCTGCGTCTTTCAAACATCTGCGTTTTTCCCATATCTGCGTTTTTCCCACATCTGCGTTCTTCCCACATCTGCATTTTTCCCATATATGCGTTTTTCCCACATCTGCGTTTTTCCCATATCTGCGTTTTTCCCATATCTGCGGTTTTGCCATATCTGCGTTTTTCCCATATATGCGTTTTTCCCATATGTGTGTTTTTCTCATATCTGCCTTTTTCCCACATCTGCGTTTTTCCCATATCTGCGTTTTTCCCATACCTGGGTTTTTCCCACATCTGCGTTTTTCCCACATCTGCGTTTTTCTCACATCTGCGTTTTTTCCATATCTGCGTTTTTCCCATATCTGCGTTTTTCCCATATCTGCCTTCTTCCCACATCTGCGTTTTTCCCATATCTGCGTTTTACCCATATTTGCGTTTTTCCCACATCTGCGTTTTTCCCACATATGCGTTTTTCACATATCTGCGTTTTTCCTATATCTGCGTTTTACCATATCTGTTATATTCCCACATCTGAGTTCTTCCCACATCTGCGTTTTTCCCATATCTGCGTTTTTCCCATTTCTGCGTTTTTCAAATTTCTGCGATTTTACGATATCTGTGATTTTCAAATATCTGCGTTTTTCCCATATCTGCGTTTTACCCATATCTGCGTTTTTCCCATATCTGCGTTTTTCCCATATCTGTGTTTTTCACATATCTGCGTTTTTCCCATATCTGCGTTTTTCCCATATCTGCGTTTTTCCCACATCTGCGTTTTTCCCACATCTGCGTTTTTCCCACATCTGCATTTTCCCCACATCTGCGTTCTTCCCACATCTGCGTTCTTCCCACATCTGCGTTCTTCCCACATCTGCGTTTTTCCCACATCTGCGTTTTTCCAATATCTGCGTTTTTCCCATATCTGCGATTTTCCCACAACTGCGTTCTTCCCACATCTGCGTTCTTCCCACATCTGCGTTTTTCCCATTTCTGCGTTTTTCAAATTTCTGCGATTTTCCAATGGCTGTGATTTTCAAATATCTGCGTATTTCCAATATCTGCCTTTTTCCCATATCTGCGTTTTTCCCATATCTGCGTTTTTCCCATATCTGTGTTTTTCCCATATCTGCGTTTTTCCCATATCTGCGTTTTTCCCATATATGCGTTTTTCCCATATCTGCGTTTTTCCCATATCTGCGTTTTTCCCACATCTGCGTTTTCCCACATCTGCGTTCTTCCCACATCTGCAATCTTCCCACATCTGCGTTTTTCACATATCTGCGTTTTTCACATATCTGCGTTTTTCCCACATCTGCGTTCTTCCCACATCTGCATTTTTCCCATATATGCGTTTTTCCCACATCTGCGTTTTTCCCATATCTGCGTTTTTCCCATATCTGCGATTTTCCCATATATGCGTTTTTCGCATATGTGTGTTTTTCTCATATCTGCCTTTTTCCCACATCTGCGTTTTACCCATATCTGCGTTTTTCCCATACCTGGGTTTTTCCCACATCTGCGTTTTTCCCACATCTGCGTTTTTCCCACATCTGCGTTTTTTCCATATCTGCGTTTTTCCCATATCTGTGTTTTTCCCATATCTGCGTTTTTCCCATATCTGCGTATTTCCCATATATGTGTTTTTCCCATATCTGCGTTTTTCCCATATCTGCCATTTTCCCACATCTGCGTTTTTCCCACATCTGCGTTTTTCCCACATCTGCGTTTTTTCCACATCTGCGTTTTTTCCATATCTGCGTTTTCCCACATCTGCGTTCTTCCCACATCTGCGTTCTTCCCACATCTGCGTTTTTCACATATCTGCGTTTTTCCCATATCTGCGTTTTTCCCATATCTGCCATCTTCCCACATCTGCGTTTTTCCCATATCTGCGTTTTACCCATATTTGCGTTTTTCCCACATCTGCGATTTTCCCACATATGCGTTTTTCACATATCTGCGTTTTTCCCATATCTGCGTTTTTCCCATATCTGTGATATTCCCACATCTGCGTTCTTCCCACATCTGCGTTTTCCCTCATCTGCGTTCTTCCCACATCTGCGTTTTTCCCACATCTGCGTTTTTCCAATATCTGCGTATTTCCAATATCTGCCTTTTTCCCACATCTGCGTTATTCCCATATCTGCATTTTTCCCATTTTTGCGTTTTTCCCATTTCTGCGTTTTTCAAATTGCTGCGATTTTCCAATGGTTGTGATTTTCAAATATCTGCTTTATTCCCATACCTGCATTTTTCCCATATCTGCGTTTTTCCCATATATGCATTTTTCCCATATATGCGTTTTTCCCATATATGCGTTTTTCCCATATCTGTGTTATTCCCTTATCTGCGTTTTTTCATATCTGCGTTTTTCCCATATCTGCGTTTTTCCCACATCTGCTTTCTTCCCACATCTGCGTTCTTCCCACATCTGCGTTCTTCCCTATCTCCGTTTTTCCCATTTCTGCGTTTTTCAAATTTCTGCGATTTTCCAATGGCTGTGATTTTCAAATATCTGCGTTTTTCCAATAACTGCGTTTTTCCCATATCTGCGTTTTTCCCATAACTGCGTTTTTCCCATATCTGCGATTTCCCCACATCTGCGTTCTTCCCACATCTGCGTTCTTCCCACATCTGCGTTCTTCCCATATCTGCGTTTTTCCCATTTCTGCGTTTTTCAAATTTCTGCGATATTCCAATGGCTGTGATTTTCAAATATCTGCGTTTTTCACATAACTGCGTTTTTCCCATATCCGCGTTTTTCCCATATATGCGTTTTTACCATATCTGTGTTTTTCCCATATCTGCGTTTTTCCCATATCTGCGTTCTTCCCATATCTGCGTTTTTCCCAATTCTGCGTTTTTCAAATTTCTGCGATTTTCAAATATCTGCGTTTTTCCCATATCTGCGTTTTTCCCATATCTGCGTTTTTCCCATATCTGCGATTTTCCCACATCTGCGTTCTTCCCACATCTGCGTTCTTCCCATATCTTCGTTTTTCCCATTTCTGCTTTTTTCAAATTTCTGCGATATTCCAATGGCTGTGATTTTCAAATATCTGCGTTTTTCCCATATCTGCGTTTTTCCCATATCTGCGTTATTCCCATATCTGTGTTTTTCACATGTCTGCGTTTTTCCCATATATGTGTTTTTCCCATATCTGTGTTTTTCCCATATCTGCGTTTTTCCCATATCTGCGTTTTTCCCACATCTGCGTTTTTCCCACATCTGCGTTTTTCCCATATCTGCGTTTTTCCCATATCTTCGTTTTTCCCATATCTGCGTTTTTCCCATACCTGCGTTTTTCCCATATCTGTGTTTTTCACATATCTGCATTTTTCCCATATCTGCGTTATTCCCATATTTGCGTTTTCCCATATATGCGTTTTTCCCATATATGCGTTTTTCCCATATCTGTGTTTTTCCGATATCTGCGTTTTTCCCATATCTGCGTTTTTCCCATATCTGCGTTTTTCCCATATATGCGTTTTTCCCATATATGCGTTTCTCCCATATCTGCATTTTTCCCGTATCTTCGTTTTTCGCATATCTGCTTTTTTCCCATATCTGCGTTTTTCCCATATTTGCGTTTTTCCCATTTCTGCGTTTTTCAAATTGCTGCGATTTTCCAATGGTTGTGATTTTCAAATATCTGCGTTATTCCCATATCTGCATTTTTCCCATATCTGCGTTTTTCCCATATATGCATTTTCCCCATATATGCCTTTTTCCCATATATGCGTTTATCCCATATCTGTGTTTTTCCCATATCTGCGTTTTTTCAAATCTGCGTTTTTCCCATATCTGCGTTTTTCCCACATCTGCGTTCTTCCCACATCTGCGTTCTTCCCACATCTGCGTTCTTCCCTATCTCCGTTTTTCCCATTTCTGCGTTTTTCAAATTTCTGCGATTTTCCAATGGCTGTGATTTTCAAATATCTGCGTTTTCCCAATAACTGCGTTTTTCCCATATCTGCGTTTTTCCCATAACTGCGTTTTTCCCATATCTGCGATTTCCCCACATATGCGTTCTTCCCACATCTGCGTTCTTCCCATATCTGCGTTTTTCCCATTTCTGCTTTTTTCAAATTTCTGCGATTTTCCAATGGCTGTGATTTTCAAATATCTGCGTTTTTCCCATATCTGCGTTTTTCCCATATCTGCGTTTTTCCCATATCTGCGTTATTCCCATATCTGTGTTTTTCACATGTCTGCGTTTTTCCCATATATGCGTTTTTCCCATATCTGTGTTTTTCCCATATCTGCGTTTTTCCCATATCTGCGTTTTTCCCACATCTGCGTTTTCCCACATCTGCGTTTTTCCCATATCTGCGTTTTTCCCATATCTTCGTTTTTCCCATATCTACGTTTTTCCCATATCTGCGTTTTTCCCATATCTATGTTTTTCACATATCTGCGTTTTTCCCATATCTGCGTTTTTCCCATATTTGCGTTTTCCCATATATGCGTTTTTCCCATTTCTGCGTTTTTCAAATTTCTGCGAATTTCAAATATCTGCGTTTTTCCCATATCTACGTTTTTCCCATATCTGTGTTTTTCACATATCTGCGTTTTTCCTATATCTGCGTTTTTCCCATATTTGCGTTTTCCCATATATGCGTTTTTCCCATATATGCGTTTTTCCCATTTCTGTGTTTTTCCCATATCTGCGTTTTTCCCATATCTGCGTTTTTCCCATATCTGCGTTTTTCCCATATATGCGTTTTTCCCATATATGCGTTTTTCCCATATCTGCATTTTTCCCGTATCTTCGTTTTTCGCATATCTGCTTTTTTCCCATATCTGCGTTTTTCCCATATTTGCGTTTTTCCCATTTCTGCGTTTTTCAAATTGCTGCGATTTTCCAATGGTTGTGATTTTCAAATATCTGCGTTATTCCCATATCTGCTTTTTTCCCATATCTGCGTTTTTCCCATATATGCATTTTCCCCATATATGCCTTTTTCCCATATATGCGTTTTTCCCATATCTGTGTTTTTCCCATATCTGCGTTTTTCCCATTTCTGTGTTTTTCCCATATCTGCGTTTTTCCCATATCTGCGTTTTTCCCATATCTACGTTTTTCCCATATCTGTGTTTTTCACATATCTGCGTTTTTCCTATATCTGCGTTTTTCCCATATTTGCGTTTTCCCATATATGCGTTTTTCCCATATATGCGTTTTTCCCATTTCTGTGTTTTTCCCATATCTGCGTTTATCCCATATCTGCGTTTTTCCCATATCTGCGTTTTTCCCATATATGCGTTTTTCCCATATATGCGTTTTTCCCATATCTGCATTTTTCCCGTATCTTCGTTTTTCGCATATCTGCTTTTTTCCCATATCTGCGTTTTTCCCATATTTGCGTTTTTCCCATTTCTGCGTTTTTCAAATTTCTGCGATTTTCCAATGGCTGCGATTTTCAAACATCTGCGTTTTTCCCATATCTGCGTTTTTCCCATATCCGCGTTTTTCCCATATATGCGTTTTTCCCAAATATCTGCGATTTTCCCATATCTGCGATTTTCCCATATCCGCGTTTTTCCCATATCTGCGTTTTTCCCATATATGCGTTTTTCCCATATATGCGTTTTTCCCATATCTGCGTTTTTCCCATATATGCGTTTTTCCCATATATGCGTTTTTCCCATATCTGTGTTTTTCCCATATCTGCGTTTTTCCCATATCTGCGTTCTTCCCATATCTGCGTTTTTCCCATTTCTGCGTTTTTCAAATTTCTGCGAATTTCAAATATCTGCGTTTTTCCCATATCTGCGTTTTTCCCATATCTGCGTTTTTCCCATATCTGCGATTTTCCCACATCTGCGTTCTTCCCACATCTGCGTTCTTTCCATATCTGCGTTTTTCCCATAACTGCGTTGTTCCCATATCTGCGATTTCCCCACATCTGCGTTCTTCCCACATCTGCGTTCTTCCCATATCTGCGTTTTTCCCATTTCTGCGTTTTTCAAATTTCTGCTATTTTCCAATGGCTGTGATTTTCAAATATCTGCGTTTTTCCCATATCTGCGTTTTTCCCATATCTGCGTTTTTCCCATATCTGCGTTATTCCCATATCTTTGTTTTTCACATGTCTGCGTTTTTCCCATATATGCGTTTTTCCCATATCTGTGTTTTTCCCATATCTGCGTTTTTCCCATATCTGCGTTTTTCCCACATCTGCGTTTTTCCCACATCTGCGTTTTTCCCATATCTGCGTTTTTCCCACATCTGCGTTTTTCCCATATCTGCGTTTTTCCCATATCTGCGTTTTTCCCATATCTGTGTTTTTCACATATCTGCGTTTTTCCCATATCTGCGTTTTTCCCATATTTGCGTTTTTCCCATATATGCGTTTTTCCCATATATGCGTTTTCCCCATATCTGTGTTTTTCCCATATCTGCGTTTTTCCCATATCTGCGTTTTTCCCATATCTGCGTTTTTCCCATATATGCGTTTTTCCCATATATGCGTTTTTCCCATATCTGCATTTTTCCCGTATCTTCGTTTTTCGCATATCTGCGTTTTTCCCATATCTGCGTTTTTCCCATATTTGCGTTTTTTCCATTTCTGCGTTTTTCAAATTGCTGCGATTTTCCAATGGTTGTGATTTTTAAATATCTGCGTTATTCCCATATCTGCATTTTTCCCATATCTGCGTTTTTCCCATATATGCATTTTCCCCATATATGCGTTTTTCCCATATATGCGTTTTTCCCATTTCTGTGTTTTTCCCATATCTGCGTTTTTTCATATCTGCGTTTTTCCCATATCTGCGTTTTTCCCACATCTGCGTTCTTCCCACATCTGCGTTCTTCCCACATCTGCGTTCTTCCCTATCTCCGTTTTTCCCATTTCTGCGTTTTTCAAATTTCTGCGATTTTCCAATGGCTGTGATTTTCAAATATCTGCGTTTTTCCAATAACTGCGTTTTTCCCATATCTGCGTTTTTCCCATAACTGCGTTTTTCCCATATCTGCGATTTCCCCACATCTGCGTTCTTCCCACATCTGCGTTCTTCCCATATCTGCGTTTTTCCCATTTCTTCGTTTTTCAAATTTCTGCGATTTTCCAATGGCTGTGATTTTCAAATATCTGCGTTTTTCCCATATCTGCGTTTTTCCCATATCCGCGTTTTTCCCATATATGCGTTTTACCCAAATATCTGCGATTTTCCCATATCTGCGATTTTCCCATATCCGCGTTTTTCCCATATCTGCGTTTTTCCCATATATTCGTTTTTCCCATATATGCGTTTTTCCCATATCTGCGTTTTTCCCATATATGCGTTTTTCCCATATCTGTGTTTTTCCCATATCTGCGTTTTTCCCATATCTGCGTTCTTCCCATATCTGCGTTTTTCCCATTTCTGCGTTTTTCAAATTTCTGCGATTTTCAAATATCTGCATTTTTCCCATATCTGCGTTTTTCCTATATCTGCGTTTTTCCCATATCTGCGATTTTCCCACATCTGCGTTCTTCCCACATCTGCGTTCTTCCGATATCTGCGTTTTTCCCATTTCTGCTTTTTTCAAATTCTGCGATTTTCCAATGGCTGTGATTTTCAAATATCTGCGTTTTTCCCATATCTGCGTTATTCCCATATCTGCGTTTTCCCCATATCTGCGTTTTTCCCATATCTGTGTTATTCCCATATCTGTGTTTTTCACTTGTCTGCGTTTTTCCCATATATGCGTTTTTCCCATATCTGTGTTTTTCCCATATCTGCGTTTTTCCCATATCTGCGTTTTTCCCACATCTGCGTTTATCCCACATCTGCGTTTTTCCCATATCTGCGTTTTTCCCATATCTGCGTTTTTCCCATATCTGCATTTTTCCCATATCTGCGTTTTTCCCATATCTGCGATTTTCCCATATCTGCGTTTTTCCCATATCTGCGTTTTTCCCATATCTGCGTCTTTCAAACATCTGCGTTTTTCCCATATCTGCGTTTTTCCCACATCTGCGTTCTTCCCACATCTGCATTTTTCCCATATATGCGTTTTTCCCACATCTGCGTTTTTCCCATATCTGCGTTTTTCCCATATCTGCGTTTTTGCCATATCTGCGTTTTTCCCATATATGCGTTTTTCCCATATGTGTGTTTTTCTCATATCTGCCTTTTTCCCACATCTGCGTTTTTCCCATATCTGCGTTTTTCCCATACCTGGGTTTTTCCCACATCTGCGATTTTCCCACATCTGCGTTTTTCTCACATCTGCGTTTTTTCCATATCTGCGTTTTTCCCATATCTGCGTTTTTCCCATATCTGCCTTCTTCCCACATCTGCGTTTTTCCCATATCTGCGTTTTACCCATATTTGCGTTTTTCCCACATCTGCGTTTTTCCCACATATGCGTTTTTCACATATCTGCGTTTTTCCCATATCTGCGTTTTACCATATCTGTGATATTCCCACATCTGAGTTCTTCCCACATCTGCGTTTTTCCCATATCTGCGTTTTTCCCATTTCTGCGTTTTTCAAATTTCTGCGATTTTCGATATCTGTGATTTTCAAATATCTGCGTTTTTCCCATATCTGCGTTTTACCCATATCTGCGTTTTTCCCATATCTGCGTTTTTCCCATATCTGTGTTTTTCACATATCTGCGTTTTTCCCATATCTGCGTTTTTCCCATATCTGCGTTTTTCCCACATCTGCGTTTTTCCCACATCTGCGTTTTTCCCACATCTGCATTTTCCCCACATCTGCGTTCTTCCCACATCTGCGTTCTTCCCACATCTGCGTTCTTCCCACATCTGCGTTTTTCCCACATCTGCGTTTTTCCAATATCTGCGTTTTTCCCATATCTGCGATTTTCCCACAACTGCGTTCTTCCCACATCTGCGTTCTTCCCACATCTGCGTTTTTCCCATTTCTGCGTTTTTCAAATTTCTGCGATTTTCCAATGGCTGTGATTTTCAAATATCTGCGTATTTCCAATATCTGCCTTTTTCCCATATCTGCGTTTTTCCCATATCTGCGTTTTTCCCATATCTGTGTTTTTCCCATATCTGCGTTTTTCCCATATCTGCGTTTTTCCCACATCTGCGTTTTCCCACATCTGCGTTCTTCCCACATCTGCAATCTTCCCACATCTGCGTTTTTCACATATCTGCGTTTTTCACATATATGCGTTTTTCCCACATCTGCGTTTTTCCCATATCTGCGTTTTTCCCATATCTGCGATTTTCCCATATATGCGTTTTTCGCATATGTGTGTTTTTCTCATATCTGCCTTTTTCCCACATCTGCGTTTTACCCATATCTGCGTTTTTCCCATACCTGGGTATTTCCCACATCTGCGTTTTTCCCACATCTGCGTTTTTCCCACATCTCCGTTTTTTCCATATCTGCGTTTTTCCCATATCTGTGTTTTTCCCATATCTGCGTTTTTCCCATATCTGCGTTCTTCCCACATCTGCGTTTTTCACATATCTGCGTTTTTCCCATATCTGCGTTTTTCCCATATCTGCCATCTTCCCACATCTGCGTTTTTCCCATATCTGCGTTTTACCCATATTTGCGTTTTTCCCACATCTGCGATTTTCCCACATATGCGTTTTTCACATATCTGCGTTTTTCCCATATCTGCGTTTTTCCCATATCTGTGATATTCCCACATCTGCGTTCTTCCCACATCTGCGTTCTTCCCTCATCTGCGTTCTTCCCACATCTGCGTTTTTCCCACATCTGCGTTTTTCCAATATCTGCGTTTTTCCCATATCTGCGTTTTTCCCATATCTGCCATCTTCCCACATCTGCGTTTTTCCCATAGTTGCGTTTTACCCATATATGCGTTTTTCCCACATCTGCGTTTTTCCCATATCTGCGTTTTTCCCATATCTGCGTTTTTGCCATATCTGCGTTTTTCCCATATATGCGTTTTTCCCATATGTGTGTTTTTCTCATATCTGCCTTTTTCCCACATCTGCGTTTTTCCCATATCTGCGTTTTTCCCATACCTGGGTTTTTCCCACATCTGCGTTTTTCCCACATCTGCGTTTTTCTCACATCTGCGTTTTTTCCATATCTGCGTTTTTCCCATATCTGCGTTTTTCCCATATCTGCCTTCTTCCCACATCTGCGTTTTTCCCATATCTGCGTTTTACCCATATTTGCGTTTTTCCCACATCTGCGTTTTTCCCACATATGCGTTTTTCACATATCTGCGTTTTTCCCATATCTGCGTTTTACCATATCTGTGATATTCCCACATCTGAGTTCTTCCCACATCTGCGTTTTTCCCATATCTGCGTTTTTCCCATTTCTGCGTTTTTCAAATTTCTGCGATTTTACGATATCTGTGATTTTCAAATATCTGCGTTTTTCCCATATCTGCGTTTTACCCATATCTGCGTTTTTCCCATATCTGCGTTTTTCCCATATCTGTGTTTTTCACATATCTGCGTTTTTCCCATATCTGCGTTTTTCCCATATCTGCGTTTTTCCCACATCTGCGTTTTTCCCACATCTGCGTTTTTCCCACATCTGCATTTTCCCCACATCTGCGTTCTTCCCACATCTGCGTTCTTCCCGCATCTGCGTTCTTCCCACATCTGCGTTTTTCCCACATCTGCGTTTTTCCAATATCTGCGTTTTTCCCATATCTGCGATTTTCCCACAACTGCGTTCTTCCCACATCTGCGTTCTTCCCACATCTGCGTTTTTCCCATTTCTGCGTTTTTCAAATTTCTGCGATTTTCCAATGGCTGTGATTTTCAAATATCTGCGTATTTCCAATATCTGCCTTTTTCCCATATCTGCGTTTTTCCCATATCTGCGTTTTTCCCATATCTGTGTTTTTCCCATATCTGCGTTTTTCCCATATCTGCGTTTTTCCCATATATGCGTTTTTCCCATATCTGCGTTTTTCCCATATCTGCGTTTTTCCCACATCTGCGTTTTCCCACATCTGCGTTCTTCCCACATCTGCAATCTTCCCACATCTGCGTTTTTCACATATCTGCGTTTTTCACATATATGCGTTTTTCCCACATCTGCGTTTTTCCCATATCTGCGTTTTTCCCATATCTGCGATTTTCCCATATATGCGTTTTTCGCATATGTGTGTTTTTCTCATATCTGCCTTTTTCCCACATCTGCGTTTTACCCATATCTGCGTTTTTCCCATACCTAGGTATTTCCCACATCTGCGTTTTTCCCACATCTGCGTTTTTCCCACATCTGCGTTTTTTCCATATCTGCGTTTTTCCCATATCTGTGTTTTTCCCATATCTGCGTTTTTCCCATATCTGCGTTCTTCCTACATCTGCGTTTTTCACATATCTGCGTTTTTCCCATATCTGCGTTTTTCCCATATCTGCCATCTTCCCACATCTGCGTTTTTCCCATATCTGCGTTTTACCCATATTTGCGTTTTTCCCACATCTGCGATTTTCCCACATATGCGTTTTTCACATATCTGCGTTTTTCCCATATCTGCGTTTTTCCCATATCTGTGATATTCCCACATCTGCGTTCTTCCCACATCTGCGTTCTTCCCTC